>JACEGR010004500.1:0-86498 GCA_014170235.1 Listronotus bonariensis
GTGGTAGAGATGTGTTCTCTTTTTGTGGACTGTATTACATTTTAAATGTTTGATTTTAATTTAAAAAGCGGTGTGACACGCAACAGTACAAAATACTAGAGTTACACCGATTTTTAACTTACTTGTTAGTAAATTTCTCAATTTGTGTTCTTGAGATCCGCGATGATACACGCCCGAGATGCAACTGCTGAGATCTGCAAAGTTCCTCATCTGGCGATGTTGCCAATGTTTCTTTGTGTGTGGCGCGAAATTTAAAACTGTTTATTTAATAACGTCTAGGCCCAAACATCAGCTTTAGGAACAGTACTTTTCTTAAATTTTCTTCAAAGTACATTAATTTAACAGTATTTTATAACATTTACACTTACTAAAGTGCGGATAATCACATTTAGGGCAGCTAATTAAAAAAAAAAACTTTTAAAACTAAAATATGTGGAAATTTTGTATGTTTTCTGCTATTCATTAGAGAAACGAGTTTGTACAGTTCATCAGCTGTTCACGTTTTGAGCCTATCTTCATGGTGTTTATGTCTTTGCGATGTTGCCGTTATTACGATTACTTTAAGGAAAACGGCGTATCTGTTTTTAACTTTACGCATCCGAGAAGGGAGAATATAGTGAAAATAGGGTTGGTTTTTGTTAGTATTGCGAAGGGCACCTTGCTATATGCCCAATCTAAAACTATTACTTGCAATTTGGGTGCAAGAAAAAGAGAGACTACAGTAAACAGCCCAAGCCCATGTAATTTTATACCTTCGAAGCGCTATAGACGGTCATGCAAAACTGTCACATTTAGGTGGTCGGGTTAGTTGTTAGTTAAATTTTTTTTTAAATTTAATTGATGGCTGAAAATACAGGGTATGATTCCTTAGCTTATTTTAGGAAAAAAAGTTCATAAGAACATATGTCCTGAACGTCCTAACCATTGAGATACAGGGTGTTAAAATTTTCAAAAACCCAAACTTTTCAAAAACACTTATTTTAGTAAAAACTGTTGTACTGGAATAAACCTTATTTAAATAAGTATTTTTTTTACATAATTGCTAATTAAAAATTATAAAACCTAATTTTTAAAAGAAAAAATCCCGCAATGCTTCTTTTATCATCTAAAAAATATGCAATTAATTGAATTTTAATTTTTTTCTCTTAACAAACTAAACTGCTCAATCTAAACAAAAAACAAAAATTTTACACACAATTACACAGTCAGTGGCATACCATATTTTTGTTAGAAATATTCCTTCAGTTGCCTCTCAAGACGCCACTGGACTTATTAAATGTAATTAATTAGTGCTAAATTACCTTTAAAATGTCATTAATAATATTGCCAAATTAAAACAAAATTGGATAAATTATAGTTTTTTTTTTTAAATTTTAGCACCCAGTATCTCTAATGGTGACATAATATACAGGGTGTCCCATTTAAAGAAAGCTTACCTATTCACGTTTCTTGAGTTTTTGATGTTCATTCGTTTCTTTTTTTATGCTCAAAAGATAATAGATGAACAAGTAGAAAATTTTTATACAGGACGATTTTTCTATCCTTCTTGGTTATAGTTAAAAGTGGGTGGCAGAATATAAATGAAAAACCTGTACACTACAGAATAAAAACATTATAAATTGTATAAAAAAAAGAAACAATAGCTAAAGTTAAAACATACAAGAATATAAATATAACGTAACATAGAAATATAACATAAATTTGATAAGTTAGAGAAAACACAAAAACAAAATAAAGTCTCACATTAGTACCAGTTTACTCTAGATGATACTATGAATACATCAAAATTATATTCAGTCTACCACAAAGATTATATTCGTTTTATTATTTTAAATTTAGGTTTTAAAATTATTTTTCATTTTTTATAGGTTTAATAATTTATCTACATATGAAGAATGGAAATTAAAAAATGAGGAACTATACATTAAGGAAGAAGAGGTTGAACAAACTGAAACAAGGTAGATATTTATTTTAATAGAATTTTAGATTGCAAATAGAAATTAAATATTCAACTAGATGTTTTAGGTATTTGTAAAACTCTCACAGTGAAATTTACTATCTAAATGTTTTGGTTCTTTTTCAAAGAAATTTTAAAAAAGTGGATAAAACATAACTTTGAACCGTGGTACTTGATATTTAGGTTAAATACAAATTTTGTAAAAGTTAGTTGCGATTAGAGGTTAGTTTTGCAATGGATGAAAATCTTTCGTTTCATCAAAAAGTAGCAACAGTTCGCGAGAACCGCAAATCTCTATCTCTAATAATAACCAAGATACCCTTCAATTGCAATGAAATCTGAACCCGATGTACAGGGTGGCGCCTTTTTGTTGACCTTGCAGGGTATAACGAAAACTAAAAGAGATAAAACGAATCTGATTGTGGCGTCTCAATTTTAATTTTTAAAACAAATTAAATGGTAAAAGTAATTTATGGCTAACTTGATTCGTTTTGGAGATACAGAGTGTTTTTCAAATTTTGTCAATTTGGCCAGGCACATGCATGTCAACTAGATGGGTGAAAAAATAAATGCAATATGGCGAAAAACAAAAATAAACATTGAACTTGTAACCCCTTTAACTTGGTAACCATTGAGATTTTGACGTTTTGTCAAGGGACTTACAAACAATATTTTTATTGCAGAATGTCCCTTAAAATTTCTTAACGCATTTTCCGCACACCCTGTATAACTATGTCTTATTTTGACTTAACAAATAAAATTTAATTAAATAAAGCTAGTTTGGTGAGTAAAATGGTACATTTGTACTTGAAAAAATATATCTTTTGAAGTAGCGGATTCGCATTTTTCAAAATACATGCTTCCAACTTTGCATTTGGGGTTAGAATTAAATCTAAGCACTTTTTATTCTTTAAGTCCCTTCAATATTTCGTGATTAAATATCAGTTTTTCCAAATTTTCCGCCATACCGCAGTTCACTTGGCAAATGTTAAAAAGGAATTTAAAAAAAAACAATCCCATATGTTGCAAATTTTCAAAAGGTCACTGTATTAAATGCAATTGCTCTTCAAAGGCGATTAACTCAAAAGTAGTTTGTTGTATCACAAAAATGCAATGGACCAAATATCTGGACAACAAATTAATACACTGCCTAAAGTAGCAAAGGTGTTCAAATTTTTGTGAGTTTTCATGTAGGACATATGTTTATAAAAAAGTTTTATTTTGACCTCAAAAATATGCTCCTAAAAAAGTGAGTGAGTATGAATGTTCTAACATCAAGTATATCGCCGAGTTACAAGTAAAAAAAAATCTGTAAGACCTACCGAATTTTTGCAATATTATTTATTTATTTATTTACAGTAACAGTACTTACAGAGTACACACTCCAAATAGTACAAAAAATTTACAAACTATTGAGTCTCATTATTCACAACTAACACGTCAGGTATTCTAAAACAAATCTTTGCTGGCTACGACATGCTTGCCCATTTAGCAGTTTATACAGAAAAAAATTCATAGCTCTATGCCTTCTTTTTTCAAGGAAATCAAACCCCTCTAACTGAATACGAATTGTGTTATTGCACTAAATTTGCAATATATTCGGTTTAAATTAACCTACAGACTGTCCACGGATGGGGTTAACAAGAGGACAAATGGTTCAAAAATTTTATTTTTCAAAAAAAGTCATTCTTTATAAAAAATTTTGCTTGTTAAAAAAATAGGATTCACTAAAAGAAAAAGTTGATTTTGTATACAGGGTTTCCAAGAACTTAAAAATCATGATTTTTCTCCAAGAGTAAACTACCTTTATTTTTCATTTTTAAGCAAAATGTCATTAGAAATTAATTTAGTTTACCTAATGTTTGTAATTGATAAAAACAATAATACAAAAATTTATTAAACTCCTTGATTTGACGAAAAATTCTTGATCACATTCGTTTACAAGTGAAAAATTGTGTTGTGTAGGAATTTGGAGAATGCAGGTATTTGAAAAGCAAATTATAAGAGTTGTTTAGTTCATTTTATTGTAAAAATTTAAAATAATTAATATTTAATAACTCCAAAAACAGTTTCATGAAACTTTTTGATACCCCAGTAACGTTAATAAAGTCATTTAAAATTCTATTCTAAATAAATTTTGCTTAAAAATAAAGAAAATTAAGGTAGTTGGTCCATTTGTCCTCTTGTTAACCCCATCTGTGGACAGTCTGTATATTAAACCTTCAAATCAACTTCAAATGAATTTTATTTTCATATCATAAACTCAATATTATGTTTTGCTAAATATTTTTGTTTTTGTTTATAATATAAGACAACAAACTTACAGTACCATTCTTTTTTTTGTTTTTAGAATATCGGCTAATTACGTTAAAAAAGGTCATCAAGAATTGCACGTGCAAAATCCAAAGGAGCACTACATGCGCCCTAAGGAACTTGGCAAACTGTTCAAATGTGATGATCAAGCTTTTCGGAATCGTAATTTAAAAAACCATATTAGCCGGCATCAAAATCCTGAAGATGTTAAGAAATTTAAATGTGATCAGTGTAATTATCAGACTTTTCGGAAAAACAATTTAAAGATTCATCTTCGCCAGCATAAAGATCCCGAAGATGTTAAAGAAGTTTATATGTGATCAGTGCGATTATCAGACTCTTTATAAAAGCGCATTAAAGACGCATCTTCTTTGTCATAAAGATCCCGAAGATGTTAAGAAGTTTATATGTGATCAGTGCGATTATCAGACTCTTTATAAAAGCGCATTAAAGACGCATCTTCTTTGTCATAAAGATCCCGAAGATGTTAAGAAGTTTATATGTGATCAGTGCGATTATCAGACTCTTTATAAAAGCGCATTAAAGATGCATCTTCTTTGTCATAAAAATCCCGAAGATGTTAAGAAGTTTAAATGTGATCAGTGTGATTATCAGGCTATTCGGAAAAACAATTTAAAGATTCATCTTCTCCAGCATCAAAATCCCGAAGATGTTAAGAAGTTTAAATGTGATCAGTGTGATTATCAGGCTATTCGGAAAAACAATTTAAAGATGCATCTTCTCCGGCATAAAAATCCCGAAGATGTTAAGAAGTTTAAATGTGATCAGTGTAATTATCAGACTTTTCGGAAAGGCGATTTAAATATTCATCTTCTTTGGCATAAAAAACCCGAGGATATTAAGAAGTTTATATGTGATCAGTGCGATTATCAGACTCTTTATAAAAGCACATTAAAGATGCATCTTCTTTGTCATAAAGATCCCGAAGATGTTAAGAAGTTTATATGTGATCAGTGCGATTATCAGACTCTTTATAAAAGCGCATTAAAGATGCATCTTCTTTGTCATAAAAATCCCGAAGATGTTAAGAAGTTTAAATGTGATCAGTGTGATTATCAGGCTATTCGGAAAAACAATTTAAAGATTCATCTTCTCCAGCATCAAAATCCCGAAGATGTTAAGAAGTTTAAATGTGATCAGTGTGATTATCAGGCTATTCGGAAAAACAATTTAAAGAGGCATCTTCGCCAGCATAAAAATCCGGAAGATGTTGAAAAGTTTAAATGCGATCATTGCAGTTTTCAGAGTCTTCAGAAAGGCAATTTAAAGAGGCATCTTCTTTGTCATAAAAATCCCGAAGATGTTAAAAAGTTTATATGTTATCAGTGCGATTATCAGACTTTTTATAAAAGCGCATTAAAGAGGCATCTTCTTTGTCATAAAAATCCCGGAGATGTTAAGAAGTTTAAATGTGATCAGTGTGATTATCAGGCTATTCGGAAAAACAATTTAAAGATGCATCTTCTCCGGCATAAAAATCCCGAAGATGTTAAGAAGTTTAAATGTGATCAGTGTGATTATCAGACTATTCGGAAAAACGCATTAAAGATGCATCTTCTCCAGCATAAAAATACCGAAGATGTTAAGAAGTTTAAATGTGATCAGTGTGATTATAAGGCTATTCGGAAAAGCGAATTAAATGTGCATCTTCTCCAGCATCAAAATCCCGAAGATGTTAAGAAGTTTAAATGTGATCAGTGTGATTATCAGGCTATTCGGAAAAACAATTTAAAGAGGCATCTTCGCCAGCATAAAAATCCGGAAGATGTTGAAAAGTTTAAATGCGATCATTGCAGTTTTCAGAGTCTTCAGAAAGGCAATTTAAAGAGGCATCTTCTTTGTCATAAAAATCCCGAAGATGTTAAGAAGTTTATATGTGATCAGTGCGATTATCAGACTCTTTATAAAAGCGCATTAAAGATGCATCTTCTTTGTCATAAAAATCCCGAAGATGTTAAGAAATTTAAATGTGATCAGTGTAATTATCAGACTTTTCGGAAAAACAATTTAAAGATTCATCTTCGCCAGCATAAAGATCCCGAAGATGTTAAGAAGTTTATATGTGATCAGTGCGATTATCAGACTCTTTATAAAAGCGCATTAAAGACGCATCTTCTTTGTCATAAAGATCCCGAAGATGTTAAGAAGTTTATATGTGATCAGTGCGATTATCAGACTCTTTATAAAAGCGCATTAAAGATGCATCTTCTTTGTCATAAAAATCCCGAAGATGTTAAGAAGTTTAAATGTGATCAGTGTAATTATTAGACTTTTCGGAAAGGCGATTTAAAGATTCATCTTCTTCGGCATAAAAACCCGAGGATATTAAGAAGTTTATATGTGATCAGTGCGATTATCAGACTCTTTATAAAAGCACATTAAAGATGCATCTTCTGCGGCATAAAAATCCCGAAGATTTTAAGAAGTTTAAATGTGATCAGTGTGATTATCAGACTTTTCGGAAAAACAATTTAAAGATGCATCTTCTCCAGCATAAAAATCCCGAAGATGTAACATTTAAATGCGAGTAATGCAATTTTCAGACTCTTTATAAACGTGCATTAAAGGTGCATCTTCTCCTACATAAATTTTTTTGTATCTAGCTTAGTTTTCAAAAAAGAAAAATGAGATGCCACTGGACCCAATAATAACAATCTGGTTAAGGCTAAAGAAGCGCCATGTTGATTTAAATAAATGTACCAAATTTTATCCAATCAAACAAGAATATCAAAAATATTTAGAAAAAACATATTTTTTCTTAAATTTTAACGCCCTGTATCTTAGTAAGGCAGCAACTTCGGACATATGTTTATAGAAACTTTTTTTATAAAATAATATATGAAATCACACCTTAAATTTTTGCCCCATGTTTAATAAACACCGTGTATAACTTTGCGGAATAATAGTTTAGAGATATTTTATTCCACGCAAAAGTATCCCGAAGACGATGCTATGTTTAAATGTAATCAGTGTGATTACCATCCTTTTTAAAATACAATAATTTAAATATCTAACACAATTTTTTTATACGACATCAGTTTGTTTAAATGTGAACAGTATTAATAATTTAGATGCCATTTAACGGGCCGATACAGGCTCTTCCAAAGTAAGTGTTAGCCATTTGTAACTTTGGAAATGGAAAGGCTGTGGCTGTGTGCAAGTGAAATTAAAGGAAGAAGAAATGAAAGTGGTGTATTTCGTGCAATACTTTAATAATAAAATGCTAATAAGCATTGCGAGAGCTTTCGGAATAACCATCATCAGTGCTAGTTATCAACAAACAGGAGTCGTAGCCCTGGAGTGCATAAATCAGTCAACAAAAGTTTAAAAAACAGTAATTTACATTACAAACAAACAAGTCACATATGAACATTTTTGTTTAAAAATAAATCCCTTCAAAGGGGTGGGGGGGTGGGGTGATAATATTGAAAAATTTACTGCCAAAGAGGCATATCACTTTCAACCATGGTTCAAAAGCGCGCTTTTTAGCATTTTATTAAAATATTGTAATCGGCGAACTATACTTTGTGGTAGGGGAGCCCCAGAGGGATTTCGGGATTATGAGATTAGTATACAGGGCCGATCATAAAAACAAATATATATTCATCAGAAATTGTCGAGCGCGTCAGATTAAGATAGGGTAAGTTATTTACATGCTAAAGAGTGTGTATTCCATTAATCTGACAATTTGAGAGTGACGTAAAGGAAGCAGAGGGCTACAAAAAAACGTCAGAATAACATTTTCGATCGCAGCTATTTTTTTAATTTTGAAGAAAATAATTCAGGGATAACATAAAATATATTATACGATATGACCAGAACGATTTTCACAAGCCGAAAGAATAATATTATTTTTTGACATAGTTAAAAGTCTATAGCCGCTTCCCCCACCGATGAAAAAGGTATACATTATATAACATTTTTTCTTCTAATCATCTAAGCTTTGCAACCCAATAAGTCTCTATGACGCTCGAGTAAATCCCCATTTAGCATCGTGGGCTCCCCTACTATTGGGCACTTAAAAATGATATAAACACCTAAACAAAAAATTTATGACATTGGTTTAAAAGTCAGTAACCCTAGTTATCACAATAAATAATTATGGGAAATTCATCCCCCTGCTGCAAAAGCTTTTGCATTGCAGAGGAGATGCGTTCGCATAATTGCTAATATTGGCTATCTGGAAGAATGTAGACCATATTTTATCAAATTGGGGCTTCTTACGTTCCCATGCTTATATATCTTTCAGTGCATCATGTTTATTAAGCAAAACATTCACTTGTATCAAAGCAACTAGCAAATTCACAATTATAATACTCGAAACAGTCAGGATTTAATCCATGACTATCATAGACTTGGAAGATCCAGGGGTGGGGTGTTTGAAATACAATGCTTTTAGAAGCACTATAAAAGAGTACCTCTTAAAACATGTCTTTTTTTCTGTGAAATAATACTTGAGCAGCGGCTTTACTTTTTAATTAGTTTAAATTATCGATTTAATGACTTAAAAGAATATATTCCAGGACTCTTATGTTGGCGAAACTTGAAAAAAAAAAGATTATTGTTTATTTGATAATTTTATTACATTATTTTAATAATTGGTAATTACGGTCAGTGTTATTGTGATGTACCTGTAATTTCCTATTTTATTTAAGTATAATATTTTAAAGTGTTTTTTCGATAATTTAATGTAAATTGACGTGTAAAAACACTTATGTAGTGTAAATATTACCAATAAATAAAATAAAGAAAAAAAGCGCTTTTAAAGCAAATTAAACTAAAAAGTGGAAAATAATTTTTTAAATAATCTTAAAACCATAATGAACGAAAAATACTAGCATTATTGGAAAAAAGCTTCGGGTGCCCAACATACGAAAAATATGGCACAATGTGCACACGTTTTTACACAGTGGCGTATTTCCCAAAAGGCTGAGTAGGCTGAAGCCTAGGGCGGCATTTTTAGGGGCGGCAGATTTACTACTTATAAATAATTTGGTGGATTTGGATTTTTATTTTGTACGTAGAAATGAAAGTGAGGACTTTTTTTTTTTTTTGCTCGTCAAAGTAATTTTTTGGATAGGATAAAAATAGGGGCGGCGCGAAAATAATAGCCTACGGGCGGCAAATGTGTAAATGCGCCTCTGCCAATATTACAAATAAAAGATCTAAGTAAACTAGTTTACACTTAAAAATGTTCTGTTAATAATTAAAATAAAGACAATTAAAGGCCGAAATTCTTTTAGTACCACTCATGAAGAATCATTATCTACCACATTCAAACATTTTCTTAACAAATATACACTTTAAAGGGTTCATGGGCAATTTTCGCCAATGGGTGGAAGAAAGACGGTTTAAAGCAACAACAAATTGAGACTGATGCGTCATCTCGTCAGGACATGTTAACATGCCTGTATTCTTTGTCTGAGTTCTATCTGCTAGTATCCAACACACATAATTTTAATTTGATGTATCAAGCTGGCTCCACGTGTATGTGTTATCCTAGGATATTAAATTACGTTTTAATATTTAGCTCCGTCTCCATCATAATTATGTGGTTTTTTAATTTACCTTTTAACTTAAAAAAAATAATAAAAAAATGAGGTTAAGTATCATGTTATAAACAAATGATAAGATATCAAATGATTGTAAACTCAGCTTGCAGTTTAAACCATACCTAATCCGTCGTTTATAGTTTAAACTGCGCCTGGTGTTTATCTAGACCCGTAAAACGCGTATTTTAACTAAAACTTAAGTTTAACTGTTAATAGAAGTTTAAACGGTACAAAAAACAAACGGGCCTAAATTGGAGAGGAGAAAGCTATGTTTAAATGCGATCAATGCAATTATTAATCAATTAAAAAAATTCAGAAGAGGTGAATGGATATAAAAAGCAATCAATGTTCATATCAACAATTTTAAAAAATACTGTTAGGGCTCACATTCGTCGATGTAAAAGGCCCAGGAGAGCTAATGTGTTAAAATGTAATAATTGTGATTACGAAACACCGAAAAGAATTAATTTCAATAGACATCTTATTCAGAATAAAAAATGTTATGTTTAAATGCAATAACTGTGATTGCCAAGCTTTTAAAAACGCACCTGTTCCAGCAAAAAACCCGAGGATTTAAGGAACTAGCCGTACCTGGGGTAGTCATATTTATGGTGCCTGTTGATATTAATCAGGATTTTTATTGAAATAATATACTCACTCAAAAGTGGGTGGATATAATTTAATATCACATTGCATTAGAGTAATAATATACAATTAATAAATACATCATTTAACGGGCGTTTTCAGGGCTTTTGTTGTTAATTCTACAATTTCGAGGGCTGCTCCATGATCTTTTAATAATTCGTCCAGTGTAGTATTATCATGTTGTCGAACAGCTTCATCCAATGCTTTATAAATTTGACTTATGACTGGGAGTCGTTTAAGAACCTCAGGGGCAGGCAGAGATTTAAAATCATCGATTGATTCCATATCATGAGCTCCAGATCTAAGGGCAGCACCTAAAAAATTTAGGAATATAGCAGAGCAAGGAAAAGTAAAATTGACGCATGTAAGCTGTATGGTTCAAGAAAAACATGGGGAATATACCTACAACCGACAAAAGCAATGAACGGTATGATCAAATAATATTTAAGTGAGATAGTTGTGATTATGGAACAGTCAAGAGTAGTGATTGAGGCTGGTTGCAACTGTATACTGTTGTGACACAATTAACAGTCCTAAACAAAATACATAACCTTAAATGCAATCAATATCGATTCAATTCGATTCTATTTTTCCAAAGATTTTTTTAAAATTAGAATCGATGCGCCCCACAGTGCAGCGAGCTTATGGGACTGTTGGACAAAATTAATTTAACCAAAACTAATAGAGGTAGGCACATCAAATTTGTTTTTTGTAAAACTCTTTGAACGATCTTTATAATGGTGATATAATATACAAGGTGTTGCATTTAAAAATATCATACTTTTTGTCCTACCCTGTATATCTTAGGAGATAATAAAAATTTGATAACTGATTTGAAAACTACAGAATTACCACAATATACTGATATTTTTTAAAATTTTTAGAATAAAAGAGGGAAAAGTTAAGGGTGTATAAATTTATAATTGGACTTTGGATAGGAGTTTTTTTACTTACTATACCGGAGGACAACGAAATTACTATCCAGCAATTTATTTTCTTCAGTGCAATCGTATAGTTTATATATGTATATATATATATATATATATATATATATATATATATATATATATATATATATATATATATATATATATATATATATATATATATATATATATATATACGTTATATTTTATAACTAGATGCCCATTTTAAATATAATAGCATCTGTGTAGTACTTCCGGTTTAACCGGAAGGGATATAAACTTTGATATTTTAAATGAAACACCCAGCATATTTTTTAGAATTTCAATTCTACCTTCAATTTAACCTTTATACTATTCATAACCTAACTCTTTTGGTTTTGAAGAAAATGGCGTTTGAAAAGGTTTAAACGACAGCACAATATGCTGTTATATGTGGGAAAATAAGTGAACATCACAAAAATTAATAATGCTTAAAATGGTTCTTTTAAAAGACTCAACCTTTAGAAACCATTATAATACTGCTTCCTGTTTAACCGGAAGTGCTGTAAACTTTAAACTTATGTAGTATGATAACCCTGGGAATTTTAATGGAATACCCTATATATTTTTAGGATTTAGATTTTTTAAGCTATTTTCAATATAAAACCTATAATGATTTCATCACCTATCGTTTTTAGTACCCTATATATTTTTAGGATTTAGATTTTTAAGCTATTCTCAATATAAAACCTATAATGATTTCATCAACTATCGTTTTTAGTTTTCGAGAAAACGTAGTTTAAAAAGGTCCGAACGACCTTACAATAAACTGTTTCATGGATATTGTGTCGTCGTCTAGACCTTTTCAAACGCCGTTTTCTCTAACTAAACTAAAACAGATAGGTTATGGGTACATTTTAGGTTTTATATCAGGAATGACCTGTAGAATTTAAATCCTAAAAATATACATGGTGTTCCCTTTAAAATATCAAAGTTTATATCGCTTCCGGTTAAACCGGAAGTAATACACTGACCCTATATCTAAAATTGGCATCCGGTGATACAATATAACGTCTCTAAATTTGAAAACTATACGGTTGCACAGAAGAAAATAAATTGCTGGATAGTAATTTCGTTGTCACCCGGTATACAAAAACTGTAAATTATTTTTATGATTAACAGGTTGTACTAATTATTTTGGGTCATCAGGATCTTGGATGCTAAAATCATTTATAATTAGCTCTATTACAAATTTTTTTCTTACTCTATTGTCGAAACCCAAGGTTCAAAACAGTTTCCTTAGATAATTCTTGCAGAGTAAAAACCATCCGTATTTAGAAGTGTTGTAAATAATTACAATTCTAAGTATACCTAGTAGCCTTAATCTACATTAAATTTGCTACAAAATAGCAAAAAATTGCAAAAATACTATTTTTATACATTTTTTTATGTCTTAGTAAATTTGCCAAATCAATAAATAAAAATCTGTACCATTTTCTTTGAATAAGAAAAACAAATTGATGGACATTAAAGAATAAGATCCTTAAGATGTGATTATTAAGAAAGTTACATGTATTTGTCGCCTCCATCATATAAGAGTCATAAAAACACAGTTTTTTTTTATTGTATAACTTCTTGCAACTTAGGCAAAATCGTAACTGATATAACTCTTATGGTATCACCAAATAACTAGTAGTATCTTCTTTGATAGTATAATAGCTTAGTGACTTATTGTTCAAAAATGACCCGATACTTCGGTTTTTGAGTAGAAGCAAATGCTTTATACAGTGAAAATTCCTGCTGGCAATAAAGCAAAGGTGCTTTTCGCGTCTGTATGTATGTATGCTCAATTTAATAGATAGAGTGATTCAAGAGAAAGGTTTTTATGTATAATAACATGCTTAATATATTGGAGATTGGAGAACCACTGATAATTTCAATATTTCTAATGTGAAGTCGTAAATAAACACTTTTTTGCGCTTATATTGCAAACGGTGGCTGCTATAGGAAAAGGGGAATTGTTTTGGGTAGTTTTGGTTATTTCTCGTTAAATCTAAATCTGGTTGGATAAAATTTAACGTGTGCAAACCGCGTGCTAAAGCTAGTTTCTCTATACTTTAATGTTTTAATGCGATACATTCAATGATGTGTGCCCTACAAGAACAAATTCTAAACCACTGATAGAAACTATAACTGTAAAAATATAAATACGCATATACATACCCAATAAATTACTCTTCACATTGTGTAAAGACTCATGTGGTATTTTAACTGATGGAAGGATAGTTTCTACATAGGAAGCTCCACCTGGTGTATCGAGCAATCTCACCAGACCAGTTAGGAACGGTGGTATTAACGATCCAAATGGAAATAATGGCTTAAATACTTTCATAGCAGTTAATACAGCGGAAGTACTTGACACAGCAGTGTCTGTTAGTATTTTTACCACACCTCCAACATCAATACCCATGACAGTAAAAGATGACTTGCCCGCAATAGTTCCTACAAAGTTGTCATATGCACTGAAATCACGTCCATTTCTGTATCTGTAAAAAAATAACACATAAGACAGTTATTATTATTATTATTGATTCAATTTGATTTTGTCCACCCTCGTATTGGCTTTGATACATACTAGGCCTCTTACGTTCGAATTTGAGTGTAGAAATTTTTGATGAAAACGGTGTAAAATTTCTCTTTAGGTTGCCCTTTTTTATTATACATTTAAAGCCGCGTACAGACGAGACGGCTGTAATGCAACATGCAACGCAACAAGATTTTCACGTTCGTTGCGATCCATACAGATACAGGTGTCGGTTTTTTGCTCGAACACTGGCGTTTGGACATGTCTAAGTAGTTTTCTACCACCGACGACATCTTTTGATTTTTCCGTTTTTTTTCGACCGAGTAATATGTTAAAATAATAAGAGATTTTGTACTACTACCTCGTTTGTCTTCAAGTTCGTTTCACATGCGGATAAGGCTCTCCGCACATGGGTCGGTGAAACAGCGTCCAGGACGCGATTTTTACAGGATTCGACAGCATGTACGCATATTGGCGTATCCGATCTCAGCAATCCGCGTGCTTTAATAAACAAATGCAATACAGAACCATTTTGTATTTTGTTTACATTGTGTGATTTATATGATTGTGCCTGATTTTTACACGGGAGAATTAGTGTTACGTCAAACAATTTTTGGACCTAAGGTGGATTTGTTAGATGTGTTGATATTAGATTTGTGGAGGAGGTTGAAAAACGTCCTGTTCTTTATAATTATACTTTAAAAGAATATTTGCGAAAAGATGGCACAGAAAGAGCTTGGAATAAAATAGCAAAAGAAGTCAACCTGTTAGATAAGAAAATATTTTAATTTTTGTCTGTAAAATAATATTTGATAGAATTCAGGCTTTTGCGCACCTGTCTTAGAGGGCTCTATTATGGCACTTTTGACCCGATGGGATAATCCAAAGGGGTAGTATTTGCCCCGTAGCGGTCGGTTTCGGGGAATATCGGCGCCCTCCGATCGACATTTAACGTATGCTCGTCTGTACGGTTGTCGCTACTTCAAACACGAACATATGCGTACATCACAAGCAGCAAGCTGACGTCTTATTGACGTCTGTTTTTAGTCATTTTTGGTCACATTAGCCATCTATCGGTAGAGTTTTTTCCTATTTCAATTTTGTAAAATTATTAGTCTTATTTTTCTGTCATATAATATTTCACATTTGGTCAGTAAAGACGTCATAAGATGACGACAATATGACGTTAAATTGAGCTCCCTAAGTCACAGACAAAATACGTCCCGTTAATGACGTCATAATGACGTCTTTAAGATGACGACAAATTGACGCATATACTCTTTTTAAAAGCTAAAATGATACGACATTTTATTTGAAAATTGTCCAACCTGGAGATGCAGATTTTTACACAAGCCGAAGATATTTCCTTCAAAGCTAATTGAGATCACCAACCGCAGACCAGTCTCAAAACATTTTAGTCCCTTCGGTACGGTTTAGGCAATAAAAAGCGAAGATGTTGAATAAGCGTGATAGTTTATTGTCCATAGCGCCATCTATCGGTAGAGTTTTTTCCTATTTCAATTTTGTAAAATTATTAGTCTTATTTTTCTGTCATAATATTTTGGTTGGATTTTGACACGAATCATATAATGTCACAAAATTTTTCTGGCGGGTTTTCTAAACATGACGTCATTAGATTTTTATGAGCTAGTATGACGAAAAAATGACGTCGAAAAGACGTCACTTTAACGACGTCAAAAACACGTCATTGAAATGACGTTAAAATGACGTCATAATTTTGGTCTGATGACGTCCTATGACCAAAAATGACTTAAAAATGACGTCATAATGACGTCAGCTTGCTGCTTGGGATACTATCGAATCTCGGTCTCGTCGCTGTTTCACCGATCCATGTGTGGCGTGCCTATGCCTATTGGCGGAGGTGGTTGCAGCAACGACATTGTGACCCTTTGTTGCATTGCATGCGTTACATTGCACGTTGCATTATACACGCCTGTACGCGGCTTAGTTGGCGATTTTGAAAAGAGAGGAAACACATAGGAATAATTTTCTTTTGGAGAGCTTTCTTTTCTCTTACCGTCGAGAATAGAACCCTTGGAGTTAGAGAATAGAAGGTGAACTCACATGAATATCTAAAAATATAATTTTATTTAAGTGTGTCAAAACTTACAGGTAAATGGATAATAGGACAATACTGACGAATTTTATTAAAGTGTCAATATCTCAAAACCATCATTTTTTCAATTAAGGTCATGATATTTTTTTAAAGCATGTGATTTTTTTGTTCTTTGAGTATTATCGTTAACATTTCGGACACCCTGTATATAACTACTTTAGACACGTTAAAAGTTGCTTACCTTTGCTTTTGGTCACTGGAAATAGTAAGTAACTGACTGGCACTCTGTGTAACTTCTTGGTAATTAGGGCGACTGTTGCCGAAGAATTTTATTAATATGTCCATAAATCCCTGAATAGTGAAAGTAGCGAGCTGGCTTGCCATCTCAAACATTTTGGCGACGAGATAAAATACTCCACTAACACCTTGGCTTATTTCACCACCTTAGTAAAAGAAAAATAGTTCTTACAGTTAACCATTTAACTAATTTAGTTATTTAGTTAACCTTATGAACATCCTGTATATTAGTGTGTTCATAAGGTCTTGCACAAACTTGTAATAAAAGTAAAAAACGAATTTTACATACAAAACACCATACCATCAGGTTATAGCGATTTTGCCGTGCATCAAAATGGTTTTTATTTTTTTAAACGAAAACCGTTCATCGTACTAAAAAATAACAAGAGACCAATTTAATTAACTCCAAAGTAATGATTATTTTAAAGAAAAAAACAGTGGCTTACTATTTTTTTAATTCAATACAAATCTTGTTCGTACGCCACTGGTAATTTTTTTTTAAACTTTTACAGCAAAAATTGTAATGTCCACAAAAAGTACCAAATTTTTTTATAAGTGTGAAGTGGTAGGAAAGTTATAACAAAGAATGCATTTTTTTCCTAAAATTTTAACACTCTGTATCTTGGAAAAGAATGCATTTATTTTCGGAGATAATTTTATGTTGAAAATGATCTTATTTTCTTGCATTCTATACAGTGCTAAAAGTAATATACCTATCAACTTAAAAATAATCCTGTATACACTATACTTACCTAATCCTGCTATAAAGTAGGCAATTTGGGCAGGAACCGTCAGTACGTTGTGCAAGATCTCAATAAGGTCAAAGTTATAGGTCAGGTCTCTAAGCATGACAAAGAAGGCTCGAGCGCCATCTAGCGCCGTTATAATTAGGTTCAGTTTAAATCTATAAATGTTAAAAGTAATGTAATGGAAAAGATGGTAGTGGGTATGAGGACGGCAAAATAAAAGACGCTTTATTTGTTCTGCGACGTTTCGGTCCTGATTTTGGACCTTTTTCAAGCTGAAAGATGTTTTATTTTTATAATAGTATGGAATAATTATTGGACAATACAAAACATTGCAGGTACAAAAATAAGATATTCTTAAATGTGTTTCCAACACTTAAACTTTTTATAAATAAAAGTTACGTCACTAATTAAGATGTTATGAAGTTAAGAAATTTAAAATTGCATTAAAAACGTCAATACAATAAAATATCACATTCAATAAAATGTATTACAAGTACTAAAAGTGTATAATTATTACAATAAAATTAAATAGGTAAGCACCTACCTTCCAAATATTGCATCATTTGCCAAAACATGCTATTATGTTGGACACTATATGATTGTAAAAAGGACATCACACAACATTTCTTTTAAATTATTATATACACATAAAATAATAAATAAATAAATAAATAAATAAAACTATTTTTAACTATTATTTAAAGGACGTTATTACAACACTGAAGACTACCGACAACAATTTAAACATTGGAATTTTTACTTTGGTTTGATAAAAAATATAGTTAAGATATATGATACTAAGAGTAGTTGGAGTTACTCCAAGCAATCCTGCTTGTTGACTTGAGATTTCATTTTATATCTAATCAGTTTGGTCCCTTGTTCTTTTAAATTGGCTTAATAAATTAAAATAAATATTACTTAAATTTGCAACATCTGTTCTTAAATTGATGTTGTCTGTAATCTGAATATGGATCATCTCACTCAGACTTCTTTTTGATAGTTTTGCTCCATATCCAAAACTTTAACATTACTAAAGTCAAAATGGTGACATGTAACGAAATGGTGTTGGGCTAATGCTGTTTTTTCCCTTTTGTTTCTGTTTATGTCTTGACAATCGTATTTATGTTGTTTAATTCGTTTTGATAAAATATTTTAACAGTTACCACCCTAAACTACAGTTTACCATCGAGGTGGAATCAGACAGTAAACTTGCTTTTCTTGACTTGCTTATTTACAGAAATTTAGATGGTTCCCTTATAACTAACTGGTATAGAAAACCAACAAACTCGGGACGACTGCTTAATTATCTTTCTAACCACCCAACACAACATAAGGTTAGTACGGTCAATAGTCTCTTACATCGCTCAATAAATCTGAGTCATGAGTCATTTCACTCGGAAAACTTAAACCAAATTAAATCTTTACTTCAGGCAAATAACTACCCAACAACATTTATTAATATATGTATTCATAAGTTTTTTAAAAAAGAGATAGTTATCCTCAAACACAAAAAACAGAAAATGTTACGAAACAGTACCTTAAATTTCCATTCATTCCAGGCCTCTCGTTTAAATTTAAAAGATTAATTAATAATGATAAGCATGTACTGGCATTTTATAATATAAAAAAGTAGGTGACATTTACACAAGACTTAAGGATGGAGACAACATTGATAATAAGTCGGGTGTTGTTTACTCTATCCCTTGTTCGTGTGGGCAAGTATACATAGGCCAAACTAAGCAGCTCCTATCAAAACGAATTAAACAACATAAATACGATTGTCAAGACATAAACAGAAACAAAAGGGAAAAAACAGCATTAGCCCAACACCATTTCGTTACATGTCACCATTTTGACTTTAGTAATGTTAAAGTTTTGGATATGGAGCAAAACTATCAAAAAAGAAGTCTGAGTGAGATGATCCATATTCAGATTACAGACAACATCAATTTAAGAACAGATGTTGCAAATTTAAGTAATATTTATTTTAATTTATTAAGCCAATTTAAAAGAACAAGGGACCAAACTGATTAGATATAAAATGAAATCTCAAGTCAACAAGCAGGATTGCTTGGAGTAACTCCAACTACTCTTAGTATCATATATCTTAACTATATTTTTTATCAAACCAAAGTAAAAATTCCAATGTTTAAATTGTTGTCGGTAGTCTTCAGTGTTGTAATAACGTCCTTTAAATAATAGTTAAAAATAGTTTTATTTATTTATTTATTTATTTATTATTTTATGTGTATATAATAATTTAAAAGAAATGTTGTGTGATGTCCTTTTACAATCATATAGTGTCCAACATAATAGCATGTTTTGGCAAATGATGCAATATTTGGAAGGTAGGTGCTTACCTATTTAATTTTATTGTAATAATTATACACTTTTAGTACTTGTAATACATTTTATTGAATGTGATATTTTATTGTATTGACGTTTTTAATGCAATTTTAAATTTCTTAACTTCATAACATCTTAATTAGTGACGTAACTTTTATTTATAAAAAGTTTAAGTGTTGGAAACACATTTAAGAATATCTTATTTTTGTACCTGCAATGTTTTGTATTGTCCAATAATTATTCCATACTATTATAAAAATAAAACATCTTTCAGCTTGAAAAAGGTCCAAAATCAGGACCGAAACGTCGCAGAACAAATAAAGCGTCTTTTATTTTGCCGTCCTCATACCCACTACCATCTTTTCCATTACATTTCGGCCAAGGACGATAACTATCATGGATGTTAAAAAGTAATATTGATAACAATTTAATTTGTATTTGCAATTAAACTTTTAGCTATACATCTCTACCACAGAGAAACATCCGCTTTCAATGGCGCCTATTCGGCCTATCGAACGCCGACTGGCTTGCGTAAAGCTTAGTTCATATACTCTCGAAATACGGTGTTCTAATTGGTCCGTTTCAAACGACACATTCGAAGTTGACGAATCAGAACACGTTCCACAATTCGCATTTCGTAAGTATATGAACTAAGCTTTACGCTAGCCAGCCGGCGTTCGATAGGCCAAATTTGCGCCATTGAAAGCGTGCCTCGTAGCGTATGTCTGTCTGTCCTTCTACTTTAGGATCTAACAGACAATTACTGTTTTTTGTTTAATATACAGTGATTATATTAAAAGTCTCCCCCTTTATCTTTTAAATGGGACAAAATATCGAGGTCAAGTAAATTTTGGGTAAAAGGGTGTCACTAAAACTACTTTTAACCATAAAAATCATTTCTGTCATGTGACCTAGTACCAAGGAGGCACTTGCAACTTTTTTTTTAATGGATAGTGCGGTCATGTAGCCCCTCGGTTTAAAGGTCCTTTGATTCTCTACTTAACGATAGTTTGTTTTAGAAAATCGGTCCAGCCGTTCCAGACTTAGAACCATTTGAAATTTGAGTTAAATAGTGTAAAAACAATGCGGTTTTAATGGCATTAGCTTGTATGTCTGGATTGGATGGGCCGATTTTAAAAACAAAGTGGCGTTAGAGAATTAGAGGGCCTTTAAAACGAGATGCTACATGACCCCCTTTACATTTGGAAAAAAAGTTGCCAGTGCCTCCTTAATGGTATGCCACGTGACCGGAATCATTTTTATGCTAAAAAGTAGTTTTTAAGTGACACCCTTTTAGCCAAACTACAAACACTTGTAACTCTAAAACGAATAAGCCGATTTTTAAAAATAAAACAGCAATGAATAGAGAATCAAGACACAAATGTAAAGGAGGGTCAGGTTGTCAGGTAGCATCTTGTTTTAAAGGCCTCTTGATTCTCTATTTCTCTATTCATCGCCGTTTCATTTTTTTAATGAAATAAAGTTGCTAGTATCCCCTTGACACTAGGCCACGTGACCGAAATCATTTTTGTGCCAAAAAATAGTTTTGGTGACACCATTTTACCCAAATTTTACCGTCGCGATCTCGAAATCTTGTCCCCTTCAAAAGATAAAGGGGGGCACTTTTAATATCATCACTGTATAGGTATACAAACCTAATGGCCTTAGCAGCAAGTCGTGCGAATCCTCCAACTATATATGCAATAAGTTTTCCCATCCATTTAAATATGTGTAACAGTGCCATAATTCCACCCTTGATAACTATCCAACCCTCCATGGCTAAGTCCAATATTGGTCCAAGTAGGTTTCTCAGAGGATGCATCACCATGGAAAATAAATCCAAGGCCAAACTAATTGTATTACCTAAAATATGTTGCTAATTAATAATATAGAATTTCTAAATTTAGTTGAACCGGCAAAAACGAGTATTTACTACATTAAATGGGTGAATAATGTTTTATATGTTCGATAAATGTTGAATAAACTATTAAGGGTGGATTATTTTTCCAGTCGAAAAAAACTAATACAATCCCACAGAATCGATAAAAACCACTAGAATCTGCGACAAAAGCACAATAGAAACCGCGGTTTCTATTGTACAGGGTTGTCCAACGAAGGGTAAACACCCTCGTAATTTCTTTATTTCAAAAGATATTGAAAAACGGTTTATACAAAAGTTGTAGGAATTATAGAGGAGAATATGAGCAGTTTTCCATGAAAACAATTGAACATCTAATAAAAAATTTATACGAAAAAAATATGGTTATCTTCCTTATTTTAAATGGAACACCCGGTATATTATGTGATTTTTGGATTCTCTAGAAAATTCTAAACCTTTTTCATATAGGGTGTTACATGTCTAAAGTTAAAAGTTTCGGAGCAATGGACAATTGAAAATCAGTAAAATGTCTTATAGCTTATTCTATTAAATAGGCTGAAATGCAAAATATGTCAACAATGGGACACGTGAACAGAAAATAATAGTGAACAAAAAATACTAGTATTATTGTGAAAAAGCGTGGGTTGCTTGATATACAAAAAATATGGCACAGAGCACCCCACGATTTTTCACAATAATACTAGTATTTTTGTTCACTATCATTTTCTGTTTCTATTAAGAATTCTTATATTAAAAACATTCAGGAATACTCAAGTGGCAATACATCTGTGCAACCGAACGCCACTGTTGGAGCACGTGTCCCATTGTTGACATTTTTTGCATTTCAGCCTATTTAATAGAATAAGCTATAAGACATTTTACTGATTTTCAATTGTCCATTGCTCCGAAACTTTTAACTTTAGACATGTAACACCCTATATGAAAAAGGTTTAGAATTTTCTAGAGAATCCAAAAATCACATAATATACTGGGTGTTCCATTTAAAATAAGGAAGATAACCATATTTTTTCGTATAAATTTTTTATTAGATGTTCAGTTGTTTTCATGGCAAACTGCTCATATTCTCCTCTATAAATTCCTACAACTTTTGTATAAACCGTTTTTCAATATCTTTTGAAATAAAGAAATTACGAGGGTGTTTACCCTTCGTTGGACAACCCTGTACTTTTGTCGGTATGTTAGTGCTTACATTATTTTGGCTCACTTTATCACCCCTATCATTTATGACCTCATCTTTTCGGACACTCTGTATATTTAGCTTGTTACATGAAGCAATTATTAGTTACTAACAAAATTGGCTCCACCTAAAAAGTCACCGGCAGCCAGTGGCGGCTCGCGGTCTAAAAACAGGTGTAGTGCAGGAACGGAAAAAAGCCCATTTACCATTTTAGCAAAATTGAAAATACTCAACTATCAAAAGTCTAAGTAAAAAGTCTTAATATCTTAACTTACCTAAATTTTATACACCTTATCAATCCTTCTATCTTTTAATGCAGCAAATTTATCAATTATAGATTCATAAAATGGTTAAGTTTTTTATCAGTTCCTGTAGAATCCCCTTTTGAATTGAAAAATTGGCCAAAGATAAAAGTCTATCTTGGGATATAGTGTTTCTTAAGAAAGTTTTTAAACGCTTAAGACAAGAAAACTCCGTTCCACTGACACGCTTGTCGACGAATCGTTAAAATTAGGGAAAAAAGTTTATACGCCTCGGTAAACATATCTTTATTTGCGCCAACTTGTTTCACTAACTGCTGCAATGAAATATTTCTATAACTTTCATCAGCAAATATTAGGTCAAGTACTTTGCAGTATCAGCAGGACAAAGAAATTGAAGTTTGTAACAATCTTCAAATCTTACTTCCATTTCCATTAAAATATGATCTACTGTACTGTCCTTTAATTTCTTCTGTAAAAAATCACTGTCGCTAATAATACTCAAAAGGAAACAATCGAAATAATACGTGAAAACCAACGAAACGACCAAAACCTATAGTATCTTTTTAGGGCTAGCGATTTACCAAACAATACACCTGATACTTCCACCCGCGATTCTGACCACCGGCAAGTATAGCGTTGTCATGGCAACGGAGCATCAAAGCGTAAACAAAACCCCGCATGAGGTGTATACTTCGGTCCATTTTATATTTGCAATACACTTGTCGCGTTGCCGAAAGAGGAGGAAAGCGACTCGCGCCAGCGGTTAATTTATATGCTAGAGTTTTCATGGCGAATTTTACAAATAAGGAATAGAAATGAGAAAAATGAATTGAATAATAGTAATATGTTTTTTTTTATGTTTTACTATTTATTTTTGGTGAAGTGGCACTCCACTTACTACACCAGAATAGCCGCCACTGGCGGCAGCGCCTGCGGCGATGGAAAGCAGTACAATTTTAGTTAATGACAAACCTTTTTGCTTCTAATATCCTTGAAATAAGATCACTTCCAAAGTACACAAGATTGCTTTCAACCAGCTTAGAGGCGTCGCTATTTGGACTTTGATTATCTATCTCAAATGTGTTCATGGCATTCTCATGCATCAGATGTGACACGTTAGCATCTCGAAGATAATCTTCTAGGCTCCGTTCAATACTGTACCAGCCTCCTCTATCAAAATTAAAAGTATGTTAAAAGTTCAAAATATGGAAAAATATTCAAACATGTAATAGAATATAAAATGACAGTGTGTTTGACAACTTATCCGACAAACTTTAAATGCTAATTTTACAATTAAAAATAAAATAAAACTGAATATTTGTCCTAAACGTCTTAGTTTTTTGAACTACAGGGAGTTAAGAAAATTTTAAAAATATTTTTTTATATAATAACTTTTATACCAATTTAGATATTTAAAAAAATTAGGGAGGACTCCTATGCAACAAGAGACATTTTTGTCATACAAGAATTTTTTTTTACCAGTGTCGTTTATGAGGGGTTTAAAGTAAATATTTTTAAGAAAAAAATTGTACGCCACTGGATTTTTCTAAAAGTAGAATATTTTTTAAAAAACTTCCCATTTAATTTGATACAAATTTGATCTTCTAACATTCTTTTATTTGATTCACGGTTTTCGCGTAAATAAATAAAAACCATTTCTTGGCATGATCAAATCCCTATCTAATTAAAAAATAAATATCAAATGTAATTTTTTTACTGTAGAATTTGATATAATCCATATGAAATGACCATGCCGAGAAATGGTTATTTTTTTTACGCGAAAACCGTACTTAAAATAAGAAAAAGACAAGAGTTCAATTTGTTTCGAAACTGATTGAAATAATAAAGAAAATATATTTCAGAAAATGCAGTGGCGTAACATTTTTTTATTAAAAAATATTTAACTTTTATACCTCTCACGGACGACACTGGTAATTTTTTTTTTGTACGCTAAAAAATGTCTTTTAGTGCGTAGGAGGCGTCCTCCAATTTAAATATCCAAATTGGTATAAAATTATTATAAAAACAATATTTTTTTCAATATTTAACACCTTGTAGCTCAAAAACTTGGACGTTTAGTTCATATATTCATATGAAGTTTTTTTCATATTTCTTATTGTAGAATTAGCCCTAAAGTTTGTCGGATAAGTTTGAAACACCCTGTATAAACACAAAATGTTGCATCATGGCAGTGTGGCTTTCGTTACAAAAGATTTACAGCAGTTTTTTTCCTTCGAATCAAACAACTGGAGCAAGTCTCTTTTCAGTTTCTAGATAAATCCCAGATTGTTGATTTTGATATATTAAATTAAAAGCTTTTAGCCAGATTGAGTATGATGGGCTCCTCAATAAACTTCTTTCTTACGGACTTCCAACTAAGCTCTGTTCTTGGCTCGCCGTTTTTTTCTAATCTACGTATATCAGTTATTGTGGTATGGCAACTTTTCAACCTTTCACCAAGGTAATGCTGCCGTGCCTCCGAGTTCAGTACCGGCACCAACTTTGTTCCTTCTTTACATTAACGACCTTCTCTCTTCCTCAAACAATTCTATTTAAAGTTTTGCTTACGATAGTACTTTCTTCATTTTTACTTTGGTTTTGGTTTTTAAGCAAACTGACTTGGAAAGCAAACCCAAGACAATGCAGGTACGGCTGGGAAAGCCTCAAACTTTCCACTTTGTTCCTACGTTATCAATTCGAAACCCAAAAGCCACAAGTTTAAGCAGGGCTACTTCCTTTATTAGGATCAACGTACAAACCTTTTAAAAAACACAGCTCCGGGCTAAAAAGATACAGCTTTAATACATCTCAAATTTGGAACGTTGACAAAACGGTTCAAAAGCAAAAAAAAAAAAATGTTTCAGAAAAAGGTATACCTAAAGAAGGTCAGTGATGCGACATCCGCCGAGAGAGACATACTTGTTACACTTACACAATTTTTTTCTTAATACTTACCTCAGAGCTATTCATTTTAGCCCCTAGCACGGGGAAAAAATAAACAAGTGGTACACTTCTCAAGATGGTAAACTAGTTATTTTTAATATACTTCTACAATATGGGTATCAAATAATAGGGCTTGTTGAGAGTAACTCGAAAAATAAAGTGACGTTACTCTAAACCAAATATATGGCGGACTTCAAAAGATGGCGGACGAGCTATTTTTAATGCACTTCTACAATATGGGCATCAAGTGAAAGGGCTTACTGAAAGAAACTAAAAAATAAAATAACGCCACTCTAAATCCAATATGACGGAACACACCAAGATGGCGGACTAATTATTTTTAATGCATTTCCACAATATGGGTATCAAATGAAAGGGCTTGCTAAAAGTAACTTGAAAAATAATAAAATAATAATAATAATACCTTATATGCCAGACTGAAGTTTTTAACGACAAACGACTTGCAACAGCGATGTGTTAAATGAGATAAACATACCAAGAAACAGGTCCAGAGATAGTTAGTAACTATCCTGAGTTCGTTCTTTTGAAGATCTAATAGCTTTTTAGTGTACTTAGGCGATTGAGAGATAAATCTCTTCGCCTGTCTTTGTCCTGGAGCGTTATTCCAGTGAGTCTCTTTTTGCCTCTGTTCCCATTCTCTAAGTTCTTTTCTTAGATGACTTCTCGGTATGCCGCAGAATGATTCCGGTCCGTAAAACGGGGCCTGTGCGCCTACTTTGGCTAGTTGGTCGGCAATTTCGTTGCCTTCCACTCCTTTATGTCCTGGTACCCACATCAGAGTTAGTCTGTTGTTTGTAGCCAGTTGATTAAGTGATTGCCGGCACTTCTAGACAGGCTTTGAGTCAAAGCATCATGCAAGCAAGCTAATGCCTTTAAGGCTGTCTGACTATCCGATAGAATATAGATATTTGCTCCCCGTAGGCCTTTTTGTCGCATTTGGTTGCGCAGATATCTATAGCGTAGATTTCAGCTTAAAAGATGATGGGATATTTTCCTAGGGGCTTTGCGAGTCTACATCTCGGTCCGTACACTTCTTTATCCATCTTGGATCCGTCTATATACCAGACTAGCGAGTCACGTTCCAGTTGTGGTATTTTTAGAGTAAAGTAAACTTTTTATTTAAAACTTTTACTATAAACATTTAACCTTATTACACTATTCAACTAATTTAAAAGTTTGTCGTGAAATTTACCTGTATAGATAAATAAATTGGATAAATGGATCTGATTTTTAAATTTTTAAACTAATTGTATGGAAATATGAGTACTTAAATCTCGTGACAAGCTTTAAATTATTTAAATTATGTAATGAGGTTAAATGTTGATAGTAAAAGTTTTAAAGAAAATGTTTATTTTATTCTTTTTAGTGAATTTTATTAAAAGCATATTTTAAAAAGATTTTTTTACAATTAAGTTATTACGTTTGATTTATGGTAATAATTTTATACCCAAAGAACTAAATCATCATTTAGATACAACTTTTAAAAGCTATGATTAAAAATCCAATTTTAAGAGAAAATTATATCGTGTAAAGCTTAATTTATATACTTGCAAATTGTGTTCTTATTGGTCAATTTCCAACGACTTTTGAATGTTGCGTTAGAATTTGATCAATCAAAACACGTTCTACACGATATAAGCTGAATGTATAATACATACTTTTCTACTGTAACTCCAGTACGCATTGCCTTATCAATTACAATTCCACGTCCAGTTTCTCCATTTAAAATTGCAACTTTTTGATTTGCAGAATCCATAATTATTCCTACTTGAGCGGAAGAATTAAGAACCGCTAGTTGATGTGGAAAAACCTTTAAAAAAATTACATATCGAGGGTCAAAACGCAGGACCTTGTAAGTAACAATTTGGAAATTTTTCAGGAGAGCAATAAAACTGTTTTATTTTTGTTTTTAAAGACAACTAATGGTTTTTGTTATAAATATTTTTCTAAAAACAAATATATTGAGATTATTATAAAAAGATATAAAAATTTTCTTTTTTTTCTGAAATAAACTACATTTACGAGGTACTGTGTTTTAATAAAATGCAGATACGAGGAATTGCATTATTAAAAAACTGCGAAAAAATACAAACAAAGATTAATATTTTATATTTATTACAAGAAATAAAAACAGTAATTATATTTTACGCAAGGCATAGTATTTAAGTCTATGTACTAATACTTCGGAACAAATACTTAAAACTCATTCCCTAACATTATTAAATACTTAGTATTCTAATGATAATAATGGAAAAAAAACTAACATCTATTCACAAAAATATTTTTATGTACTTAATACAAATAAAAAAAAGTAACCGATAAAACTGTTTTCTAAGCAAAATAATTTACTTATAAGGCAACTGTTCATAAAAACTCCAACAATCTTTAGGGATTGTAGCCTTAATGGTCTGTAAATGATCAAACTGTTTTTTGGTAATTGGAAGTGGCGATTGATAAAGAGGTGGAAAAAGTACATTCTTAAAGTCAACATTTTTCGGTCTTATGGGAAGTGGCTGAAAGTATTTTTCAGAAAATGCTAACTTAAATGAAATTTGTCCATTACAATATTGTAAAGCTCTAATATTGGTCATAATAGCCCTATCATTATTTATTCTTGAAGGCCGAATCGAAGCATACTTTAAAAAATCTTTATGACCGTAGTTTTTGAAAAAATCGTAACCCATATTCTTTACCAAATAGGGATTTTTATACGTGCAAGCTTAGTGATTTTCAAATAATCACTAGGCAGATATATTTCCTTGTGTTTTAAGCAGGTTTCAATAGCACTATGGACGGAGTCACACTCACGTGGTCACACTCCATTTGAGTGTGACCCTTTTCTAAAAATTTTTGTGTAATTGAAACATCATACTTATCTGACAAATAAAGGAGGGCATTAGCGAGCACACTATTCCGTTTTTGAGCCGTACAGCCATCAGAATAAATAATGATTGGTCTTTTGGCCTCTTGAGATAAAAGTTGCCCCTCCAAGTAGTCAACTAAAAGGAAGCGTAAACAGATGCCTGTCCATCAGCATCAGTTTCGTTAAACCAATAACAAACGGCTTGGTTGTTGACTAAATTGTAAATCGTGAAGTTATGACAACATAATTTTTGTTTATAGTACAATGTACTAGCTGGTATTTGTGGAGACAACTTTACAGCTTGCACATCCATTGTTATCATGTGGAACTCCCCATTTATCGCCTTCTCCTTATCTGTTTCCTTCTCCCGCCTTGCTGCATTTTTTCATAATGTGTTCTTTATATTCTTCTGCTTCTATATTGTCATTCTTATACTTAAAACAGACATCACATTGGTCCTTTCTCGGTCGGAATATAGAGATTTTCATTTTGTCGGCAAGTTTAATCATAGTGATAATTGACATTGGATTTTGCCCCTTTTCTTGGCATTGGCCCTTGTAAACTCTATATAAATCCGACCATGACTGAAACGATTGCTCCAAATACATTCTATTGGTGTCTTTTCGACAATAATGTGAAGGAAGCTTGTTTAAATTTTGAAGAAACTCAGTGAGAAACTTTCTGTCATTTTCAAAAATATCTTGTCGTCTTTCTCTCCTGCTTATTTCAGTTTGGTTGCTACTAGCCATGCCATTTTCAGACTGAATGGCCCAGGATCGTACGGACCATTCTCCAAGACTAAGGGTATTTAGGTACATTTTCTTACAAACTGTAAGGGATTGATTACTGATAATAAATGAATAATTTAGTGTTTGGGATCTACGAGAGGTTTCAATTTTTTTTGACGGTTTCTTTTTATCACATATTTTGACGGTATTTCCAACAAAAACTTTTCGCTGCTACCAAGTCATATCATCCCAGAACTTTTTAAATAACTTCTCTTGATCCTCGTTTGAAATTAGGAAACATTTTCTTGTAGCACCCTTCACCTTCTCTTTCCTTGAACACTTACACCTTTCTTTTATTTTTCTTTCATTACGTTTCTGGTTTTGAAACGTATTTTTTTGATTTTTGGGCTTTGTGAATCCCAAGTAGCTTTTGCCTGTCAGTCTTATTTTTTTATTAATAGCCCTTTTATTGTACCCTTTTCGCTTTCTATTTGGTTGACCTTCTAAATTGCGATCCTCTTCTGATACTTGCTCTTGCAGTCCTTGATTTAAATTATCTTCGACTAAGCTTTCTTCAGATGAGTCAGCGTCATCACTCTCCATAGTGGCATCGTAATCGGGGTCAGATAATGTGTTTTCTTCAGGTATTATGTGATTGGTGAAAGAATTTGTAACGTTTTGATCCAAACTGGCTTCTACAATGTTTAATTTAAAACTGGGATCTGATATTGTATGTTCCTTAATTTCCAAAATCGCAGTTCGTTCGGGAGAACTCTTGATAACTCTTGGCTCCGAACTACTTTCGATTTCGACCTCCGCATTACTGATTATTTCAGAAATATCCTCGGGGCTCTTAAGATCACTTATATTTGTCAAATTCAGGTCATTTTCTTGTTCATTATGCTCATTTACTGTTTCCAATTCATTTGAATTGAGGTTTTTAGCCATTGCGACTATCTTTCTTGCTCGGTTGGACATTGTTATTTTGTTAGTAGTTTTATACACCTCGTAAGCTTTAATGCAATTTTAATTTTGAAAAATGCAGGACCTCATAAGTGTCACCTGGAAAGAAAATGCTTTTTAGGGTAAAGAACTGCATATTTATCGTAGAATAAATTAAACAAAAACATTAACAACACATTCAAAACAACAAGTTTAAAACTAATGTAAAATTTTAACTATTTTTAAACATCTTACCAGCCAAAAACACGACGCACTTCCACGAACTACAACAATTATGGTCAATAATATGGAACCAACTGACAAATACGAGGTAATGCTTTTTAAATTGGCGCTAATGCAAATACGAGGTTATGTTTTTCGCGATTTAGCGCTAAAACTTAAAACTGAAGAACTTCTTACCTTGGTCAACAGATGCCATCACCTATTCTATGGAATAATTTATAATAAGACGAATTTCGCAAAAATGTTAGTTACGAGGTCCTGCGTTTTGACCCTCGATATCAGATATTTTACTTCATAAAGAAAAATTTAAAAAATTATATCGATAAACTTTGTCACCTTTTTTCTTGTATTTAGTTGTATGCCGACTATTTCAATTAAAATTATTCACCCTGTATATTTCTGTTATTTGTACATGTAAAAAAAATATTTTTAGAGGGACATTTTTTAACCAACTTTTTCTCATATTTTCAATGATAGAATCTGCCCCTAAATTTTCTTAACAAAAATCTGTAACATCCTGTATATTTTTTTTGTTAAACTTTACTTGTTCAGGGTTATCCCCTGCCCCACCAACGGGCTCAAGTGATATCTTATACCATACTAAAAGGTTTTAAATTCTCTCTGCAATAGTTTTTGTTTTTCAAAATCGTTTCAGTAGTTTCCGAAAAAGTTCACCCCAAACATCGAGTGTTCTTGGCCGGTGGCTCACCCCTATAACTTTTTTATTTTTGAAAATATCAAAATAAAATTTAGTACACATATACAGTATGTCCACGGATGGACTTTACAATAAGACAAATGGATCAACAATTTAAATGTTCAAGAAAGTCGTGTAAGGCAACTACTGTTGCTGTTTGCTTCTTAAAAAAACAAGATTCACGTTGAGAATATTGTTTTGTTTTGTACAGATGCTCTAAAAACTACAAAAATGTGGAAATGGACCAAGACAAAACTGCCTTTATTTTTAATAATTTAGTAGCATATCAAATAAAAAAGGTTTTTAAAATTAAATTAGAATCTGATATCTGAAATTTTACATAAAATAAACAATCCTTTTTGTATCATATTGTTTTAATTATGTTTTACACCTTTTTACGTTATTTACCTAGTTTTAGGTATATTTTTATCATAGCCTTCTAGATGTTAGAATTGTACTAACGGCTCATTCAGTACAATTCAAAACATCTAGAAGGTGGTGATTTTTGTATTTAAATGTATTTGACAAACTTTGACATTAATTATTAATTTTTAAAATGTAATTGAAAAAAATATGACACTAAGAAAAAAATTGGGTTTATTTTATGTGAAAATTTCATTCAATTCTAAAAACCTTTTTTATTTAACCTCTTTAAAAAACTAAACGCTATTAAACACAGAATTTGAACTCCTTTAAGATGGGGTCTTACTTATACACCCTCACCTATTTAAACTTTTTTACCTTTGGTTTGGTGGGGGTAAGGATAATCCTAAACAAGCATACAAAAATGTCTTTCCCTAAAAATAAAAATTGATAGGTTTCATGATATTTTAGTATACAAAAAACGGTAATAACAAAATTATACAAGGTGGCTTCTTTTAATAATGATTAAAGAGTTATTCTGTATGACTTTTTTACCCTAGAACTTGTGTACAATAACTCTTCATTTATCTGCCTTTTTTCAGGGCATGTCCAATACTTTCATATTTCGGGGAGCACAACGATTGAAAGCCATTTTGAAATGTTTTCCTGTCTTCACAAAATGCTAAAAAGGGGGAAAAGACATTTAATTAGTATTCATTCTCCCATTAATCATAATTAGCCCAATTAACGTAGACTTTTACCTCGGAATCTCACGGAATAAGCTAAATATCTGTACATACCTTTATTTTAGTACAAAAATACTCTCCTAAAAAATCCCCTATGATATCGGGTAAGGAACTCGAAATATGACAGGTCAAATGTCAAAAAATCAGTTTTTTGCGAATATCTCGTTTCTTTTACTTTTAATTTATATTTATTATAAAATTTGTAGAACACAAAATCCTTTACAAATTTAATTCTAAGCATTTTTTGTGACTTTTAAGCCCATGTTTATAAAGCAAAATACCCTTTATGAACTAGGAATCACCTAAAATTTTTCGCATTTGTTTAGAAACACCTTGTATACTTGTTTTTTTCACAGAATTAGCTCAACAATAGGTCCCTAATTTTTTACCCCCAATTGAGAAAGACCTTGTAAATGTGTTTTTAAAAAAATTACCTGAAATTAATATGATTTGAAATGACAATACTGCTACATACGACACTAAATTCATTGTAAAGAGGCCAAAATGCGGCCAAACTGTAATCAAAAATGTAAAAGATATTTTGTCACATGTAATTTATAAGCAAAATTTTTAAATAATTATAATTATGATAAGGTGTTAAGCATACATTATGTTTTGATTTATTAGGTGATTAATACATAATTGTTTTAATGCCCTATTGTTTAGCTAAAAATATTTGATTGTGGTCAATTTTGAATTATATTGTGTAATATTTAATCCCACCAAAAACATAAATGTGAAAAAGGTGAGCCAAGTTCAATACTAAAATTGAAGGTGGTTTTCCAAATCTTGTGATAAAGCTAGAATTTTAAAAGTGCATGCTCACAAAAAGTTTCTACAGGATCCTAGTCCAGAAAACCGACAGGCCAGCATTGAAGCAAGAAACTACTACATTCAAACAATTTCTGAAGCCAAAGACTCCTTCGACAATCGTGTTAAAAATAAAGTTCTTTCTTGCTCAAATGGCAGCAATTCTTTCTGGTCCTTTGCGAAAAACATAAGTAGGAATTTTGGTACCAGTTCTTTTCCGCTACTAGCTTTGGAAAACGAAATTGTTTCTACCGCTAAAGGAAAGGCAGAATTATTTGCTAAACAATTTGCTGCCAATTCAATTCTTGACCCTCCCGTAAATCATCCAATTCCAGGGGTTACCCCAGTTCCTCATAAAATGCCCGATATTATTTTTAAGGTAAAACACATTAAGCGTATCCTTTCTTCCCTTAACACCAAGAAATCGTCTGGGCTGGATGGCATACCAGCAATCGTTTTAAAAAATGTGCTCCAGAACTTGCACCAAACTTAACTCGGCTCTTTCGAATTTCTTACGACTCAGGTATCTTTCCGGAAAGCTGGAAAGCTGCACGTGTTCAACCTATTCCCAAGAAAGGATCTAAATCTCTTCCATCTAACTATAGACCAATTTCAGTTCTCTCAGTTCTTTGTAAAGTAATGGAAAAACTAATTAATTCACAAATTCTTAAGTACTTAGAAAAACACAAAATTTTGTATGACAGGCAGTATGGAATTCGCCACAAAAGATCTACAGCAGATCTTCTTTCTTTCGTATCACACTGCTGGAATAAGTCTCTTGAGTTTCTAGGTGAGTCCCAGATCGTTGCTCTTGATATATCCAAAGCTTTTGACCAGGTCTGGCATGCCGCACTTCTTAATAAACTTCCCTCCTATGGTCTTTCAACTAAACTCTGTACTTGGCTCTCTACTTATTTATCTGATCGTCGTATATCAGTTATTGTGGACGGCCATTCTTCAAGCTTTCACCAAGTAAATGCTGGAGTCCCTCAGGGCTCAGTTCTGGCACCAACATTGTTTCTTCTTCACATCAACGACCTTCTCTCGTCCACAACTAATTCCATTCATAGTTTCGCCGACGATAGTACCCTTCACTCGGGTTTTCAGGTTCCTAAACCCATTACTAAACCTGACTTGGAAAACAAACGCAGAGCGATGCAGATATCTCTTTCGCAGGATCTTAATTTAATATTGGATTGGGGCGCTAAAAATCTCGTCCATTTTAATGCATTCAAAACACAATCATGTTCCTTTACGCGAAAAGAGTCATCAAATACTCATCCTCTACTTATGAGCGGCCAAGTTTCACAGAGCAAAGACACCTTTAATCTTGTGGGCGTCACATTTGAAAGTAACCTTAACTGGCATAAACACATTGTATCTATAGCCACGGCAGCTTCAAAAAAACTTGGATTTCTCTTTCGAGCCAAAAGTATTTTTCCCCTTCTAATTTATACACTTTATATGTGTCCCAAATCCGACCTCCCTTGGAATATTGTTCTCATATCTGGGGCATGGCGTCCCCCACAACCCTAAGCATTCTTGATTCTATTCAAAGAAGAGCCATTCGTCTCATTAATGATCCTTCACTTACAGAAAGGCTTGCCTCTCTGGCACATCGTCGGACTGTGGGGGTTTATTGCTTTTTATAGGTACTTCCATGGCTTCTGCTCTGAAGAATTGTCCAGTATAGTTCCTCCACTTACGGTTCCCAACAGAGAAACTTGTGGTTCCGCGCGTATGCATCCCTATACGGTCCAACTGGACAGGCCCCGAACTTCCCACTTTGTTCGTTCTTTTATCCCTAGAGTTTCTAGGTTGTGGAACCTGCTGCCCGCGGAGGTCTTTTCTTCCCCCAAATCTTCAAGTATTTAAGTCCCGTGTCAACTCCCTCTTACCTCGCTTAAGACACCCACGGTACGTTAGTATTTAGGCTTTTAGCCTTCGTGGTTTGTCCAAAGATAAAAAAAAGGTTTTTTTTTAACAGCTAATGTCAAATTTTCAATATTTTCAGGATATTAAAAAACTTTATCAAACCTACCGCGTGTCTACGTAAGTTCGCGGCATATGGGACAATTTTTTATTATTAATTTTACGAAAAAAGTTATTCTTTATAAAAGTTCTGCATGGTCCACAAGCTAAAAATGCAATCATCAGATATCAAACTGTGTCAGTCATGTAGGAGGTTTGGCCAAAACTGTAATTTTTGCTTAAGAGTAAAGTACCTGTATTTTAGCAAATGTCGCAAATTGTTATAAAGAAAAGATTTTCAAATTAAAATTACTTCCAAATATGCAATTTGGTTTATTTCCAAAAATTTTTTTTTTTCTGCGATAATGGTAAAAATTTAGGTTTGTACATTAGTGCACTATATTTCATGAATATAAATATCATAGGACAGTTTGAAATAATTTTTTTAATTATTTGTTATTAAAACAAGAAGAATGTACAATGCACTAATGTACAAACTTAAATTTGCTTGATTTTCGCAGAAAAAAAAATCAAATACATTTTTTTTTAAATAAACAAGATTGCATATTTGAAAGTAATTCTTAACATCTTTTCTGTATAACAATTTGCGATATTATTAGAGACATTTTGCACCTCTTAAAATAACAGACTATTTTTGGCCTCCTTATGGTTATCGTTATTAAACATAACGATTACGGCAGCAGTTTTAGACAGAGAATTTGCAACCTCTTTTAAGAAATTTATCTTGCGTCTGCGCTTTCGACCCATAACCTTATTTTTGCCTGTGGTCGCCGATTTTAAAGTTTGCGAAAAATCAGTATTTACTTTTATTCTCCATAAGTTATATATTGATTTTTAATATATGCAAACAGTTCCCTTGATTTTGTTTTTTAAAGTAGATGTAAACAAAACAGTATAAGCAAGTGTGCCAGATTGTAACATTAAAATTAATTACTGATTTAAAACATCCTTAAAAATGCAAGTCCGTTTTAATTTCTTTACACTATTTTAATTTTCTTACTGCTATGAATTTTTCGCTAATTATTCGTTATGTATCAATAATATTTTAATTAATACGGTATTAAAATTTCAACCTTCTTAAATAATCGATATTAAAAATTTTACAATTTGGCAACCACGCAGTTTACCAATAACGATAAAGATAACGATAAGCTCTTCGGTATTCATACGTAATTAAAGGAGTCCGGTATGGTTAATAACGATAACGGATCATGTTTGCGTTACTGCGCAGTCTCAGAATAAAGTTAACCACAACGGAATTGCAAAATAAGGGGTGCAAAATGTCTCTATATTAGCAAAAATACAGGTACTTTACTCTTAAGCAAAAATTACATTTTTGGCCAAACCTCGTACATGAGTGACACAATTTGATATCTGGGTTGCTTTCCAGTGACGAAAATTTTTGTGCGTTACGCTCCAGGACTTGAAGCTCTTGAACTGCTCTAAAAAGTTAGTCACTGGAACGCATCCTTAGACAAGGAAAGAGAGATACTCTAAGAAATTTTAAAATTTCGTTGTTTTTAACCTTTCTTGGCTTTATAATAATAATCTCTTTTAATATATAATTTCATTTTAAATAAATAATTTTAAAAAATCGATCCTTAACCATAAAAAACACGTTTGAAGCACAAAAACCAAAAGAGGGGTTGGTGCATGAGGGGCAAGGGGAAAGAAAAACGGAGTAGCTCATGTGCATAACACTTTCCGTCACTGGAACGCCATAAAGTAGAACGAAATGCTCCTGAGCTACTCGGGAGCGTTCTGTTTGCGTCACTGGAAAGCCACTCTGATGATTGCTATTTAGGTTTTGGACCATGTAGAACTTTTTATAAAGAATAGATTTTCTTCATAAAATTAATAATAAAAAAGTTTCCCATATGCCGCCCACTTACGTAGAAACACTGTATATGGCGTACTCTGTATCATTCTTTCTAAATAGTTCGTAAATCTTCGGCAGTGGAAAAATAGAGTAGACTGCTGGATCGGAAAACGGGGTTCTTATGGAAAAATGAACCCTTTAAAGAAAAATGCACTTATATTTCTTAGAATATATATGTTTTTTTAACTTATGTTTCATTTATTTGGCATATTCACTCATATTTTAATCAGTCAGTCCATTAAATTTCCGGATTTTAATGGTTTATCTTTTGCCTAATTCAAATGTATCTAGCTTTTATCTATTTTGTAAAAAATTATAGAGGAGAAAAAACAGCGACAAGATTTACGTGTAAAAGGAGAGAGTTAGTGGGATAATATATAATATTATTAATCCCTTTGAATTAGCAAAAGTTGAAATTAAGCGGTGCTTTAGATTGTATGGATTAAATAAAAAAAAAAACAAGTGAGCTTACACCTCGTCTAAATGTTAAAGTTTAGACAAAATACAACATAACATAAAAGAATATATTATTTCCACAAAACACTAAATAAAATTAGGTAAGAAGAGCGAAACGCCTAACAATAGAACAGGATAAATGACAAGAAAGATCCCAATCGCCTTTCTATTTCCAGGCGTTTGTGTTGCCGGTTCGTAAGTGCGGAACGAGCCGAAACACTTTACGTAGTTCGAAATAGGCAGGAAATAAAAAAATAGAGAAGAAATTTCTTTCTTGCGAGATACGGAGTACGGCCTCTGTACTTTTACTTGCCTAATTCAATTCAAAGAAAGTCGCACAATGCACATAAGCCAGTGGTGTACATTTTTTTGTCAGAAATATTCGTTCCTATGCCGCTTGCAACAGCACAGGACCAAATAATAAAAATAATTTATAACTAATGGAATTCCAGTTTTGTACCCTCTAAGAGTTAAAGACATATTCGTTTGTGGGGGCCCAGAGCCAGTGCCCCGCTTGCTTTTCGTTAAATCCGGCCCTGTCTATCATAATATTGGATTTTCGTGTTTTCGTAATCGACGGAAATGCGATCTAATCACGGGACTACTCCACTGATCAGAGTGTACTCTAGGTTTATACCCAGTAAGAACATTACTACATTCGGGATTTTAAAACTTAATATTAAAGCCAAACAGTTGTTAAGAAAAAAGAAGAGGATTCCTCCATTTTCAGTTTGTTTGATAAGATTAAAAAAAGGGCCTTACATCGTGTGAGGAAAACGCTGGTTTTTCCGGTTTTTCGCCGTTTTTATGAGTTCTAACAAACCGAAAATAGCGTAAGTTGTTTTATAGTGTTTAAAGCTTTAATAAACAGTGTTGTGACCCCGTTTTTTGTTTAAATTTTAGGACAACTTCTTAAACTATCCCCAAAGATGGAAGTTGGGGAGCAATTTTCACTGTGTTGGAATAATTTTCATACAAATCTTAGTTCAGGGTTTCATAGCCTTTTAAAAGATGAAGATTTAGTAGACGTTACACTAGCTGCCGAGGGTAAATTTATCAAAGCACATAAAACTGTACTGTCGGTATGCAGCCCCTTTTTTAAGGAGCTTTTAGAGTTAATCCTTGCAAGCACCCGATAGTTATATTGCCAGACGTAAATTATGGAGCCCTAAGAAGCCTGTTACATTTTATGTATCAGGGAGAGGTTAGCGTAAGTCAGGAGGAAATACCTACTTTTATGAAGGTTGCTGAAACTCTGAAAGTAAAAGGATTGACTGATAATTCTTCTGTGAGTATTACATTACATTTGTTTATGTAATAATTAGATATACAACACCCAATATTTTTTTGGTAATTGTTAACTTTTGGACACCACGCTAATTTTAATGATTTTGTGCATATGGGGATTTTTGGGGAGCTAATTACAAATCTGAATTTTGCAATGTTTGTTTTTGAAAAACCCATCATCAAACTTTAAAAGAAAATTTGCCTTATTTTAACTATATTCCTCTTTTTTGAAAATAATTTTTGATTTGACTCTTAATTGGCACTCAATATTTGATTTCCATCTCTTAAAAATCTATTGTTTAATTTATTTTACCTTTTTTTCCCATAAAGTTGCGAAGTTTCACTTATTCCAAACCTATTAGAAGGGGGAATATAGTGCACTTATACCATGTAGTGTCCAAAAAGAAAATGACCTGCACCCATCTGTTTTCTGGATAAAATCTCTTTTATATTAAATATAAGTAGTATTTAAACAAAGGTATTGCTACAGGATTGCCTAAAAAATGATGGTCAAGGCTATATTTAAATTTAAAAAATAATCACAAAATTTTGACAAAAATTTTGAAAAATTATTACAATTTTTTGGTACATGCTGTATTATTTGGTAAAAGTTCGATAAAGCGGTTTTCGCGATTTTAAGAATTTTCAAAAATTCTTTTTCAGGGCGTTTCTATAGGTCGATTATGACACAAATCTGTGTGCGCGTTTTCAAAAATCCATTTCTATAATTTATTATTAATCAAAATATACTTACGGGACGGTGGAGTGAACAGGGGTGCTGGGAGGGGACAAAACAGTATAAATCCTACATTAAACACCCAAAAACAGTATTTCACAGTACACACCGCACTTTCTGTTTACAAAAATGTCCAAAAAATTGTTTAAAAAAATAAAAATAAATAATAGTTTAAACAACAATCCCGCCATGTCTGTCACGAATGTCACTGCATAAAAAAGATGAGTTTGCAAATGTCTTGCGATGTTGCCAAACAGCTGAAAAAAAAGGAAGATACATGACAAAATTCATATGAAAAATTAAGTTATACCTTCTTCTTATTATAATTTGTAGATAAAAAAGAAAAATACCCAAGGGTTACCTCACATTATACGGAAACACTATAACTTAAAATTTTTGCATGTTTTATTTATCTTTATGGTAAAACACGGTCTAACAAATCAAATAAAAGGCGGAAATTTGCAAAAAACTTTTAATAAAGACATAAAAAATTGTTTAAATACGAAAATCACACGAAAATGCATTGTTTAGTTTACCGTCGTGATTTAGGGTTAGGAGTATTTGGAAAACCGGTGTTGCCAAGTTGTTTATTTTTATAAGATACATCAACTTTGTGTTGTTTTAAATTTGTGTTGGGGTTAGGTGAACAGGTTAGTTTTTGTTAGTCAACGCTAGTTTTTGTTACTTCTGCTAAGTTATGCTTAGTTTTAGCAAGTTCTAGTAGGTTTTGTTAGGTCTATCTTAACATATCTTTTATTTGTTTTTAGGACTAATATACCTGTATGACAACACTGTATTAATTTTGCGACTTTTAAACTTGTTTTTTTAATACAAAAAAAGAAAAACCCGCATTTTTTTTTCGTGAAATGTATTATTTGAGAGGCCCTTTTTTGTTTAGTTTTGAAAATAAAGTGAAAATCGTGTTTGCGTATAGTGTGACGGAACCTACCTAAGCATTAAGAAGGAGGTATTTCTACAAAAAATACCATTGTTTCTTATGGAAATGGTGGATTTTAGTAAGTGTATGATGCACGGCATCTACGAAGATTTAAATGGGAATCCCCGAAATAGGCTTGGTGTTAAATCTTCATAAGAAGTTTGGCAACGTTGCCTCTATCGAGACTGTCGTTTTCAAAATTTCCTTTATTTAATGGCGGACGAGAATCTCATGTGTGGGATAATTTTTGGAAAATTTAATAGTTTTTAAAATTAATTTACATTTTTTATGTGCCCTGAGTGCAGTGTATTAATGTTTTCTTGTGTTTGATGTTGGATTTATATGTTGTCCCCACCCAGCACCCCTGTTCACTCCACCGTCCCGTAAGTATGTTTTTATTAATAATAAATTATAGAAATGGATTTTGGAAAACGCGCACACAGATTTGTGTCATAATCGACCTATAGAAACGCCCTGAAAAAGATTTTTTCAAAAATCTCTTAAAATAGCGAAAACCGCTATATCGAACTTTTACCTATTATTTAAACATACACATTTTATTGGTCTAGCCTTAGAATGTATTTTAAAAAATAGGTCTTGCCATTGTAGAGGGTGTGTCAAAAATTTCAAGGTTATTTTGTTAATTTAAATAAAGCCTTGACCATAATTTTTTGGCAACCCTGTAGCAGTACCTTTGTTTTAATAGTATATTTATTATAAAAATAGTTTTTATCTGGTGAACAGCTGGGCTCAGGTCACTTCCTATTCGGATTTTAGACTATATTTGCAACACAACAGCAAAACAATGCTAGTTCATACTGGCCTGAAAATTCGCATCTTTTTAACACACTTTTATTAGCTTGGGTTGTAACTATCTATCTATCTATCTATCTATGTAACGGAATCTTTGAGCCTAATTTTTACCAACTTCCAGCGATTCAATTTCTTTGAAACTTTGCACACGTATCAAGGACCGATGACAATGCAATAATTTAAAAACAGTATCCCGTTATCCTGATTAGGACCGCCAGGATAAATAAATTCCTTTACAGATCCTCTGTGTCTCTTGACAAAATGACGAAGGAATTTTTTAGTGAATAAACTGGAGCATTTATTTTTAAAAAACTAATTGATATATCGAACTAAAAATGAAAAATAAATAATAGTTTAAAAACTAAAAACACGCTTTTATATGCAACCGAACTAAAAATTAGAAAATAATTTTTCATTACAAAGAGTTTGTCACTTCAGAATAAAAGCGTGGGGTGCTTAATATATTATATGTTATAATTATTCTATTTGCAAATAGGTATCTATGAGGGAAAATTTATGAAAAAATAGTAAAATGCACCCCACGCTTTTTACTCTGAAGTGACAAACTCTTTGTAATGAAAAATTATTTTCTAATTTTTAGTTCGGTTGCATATAAAAGCATGTTTTTTTAGTTTTTTTAAACTATTATTTATTATCATGTTCATTAGCTGCGAAATTCGCCAAAGTTCTAGAGATATTTTATTTCCACTAGGCCACAAAATAACCAACAAATTTTTATATTGTTTATACTTTTGTGGTGATGGAATGCTTGGGTACTTTTGAGATATTCTTAGTTTTTTTTTCCATAAAAATATAACATTTCTCTTTTGTAATAAATAAAGAATACAGGACATTTACTTGGCAATGATATACTTAGAATCACTGCATATTTATTATAAATGAAAGGGTTAAAAAAGTTAATATTAATTCAAATCAAAAAACACTAAATACTTAAGAAAATATTTACAAAAATAACATTCCAAGCAGCTGAAAGAATGACATAAGAATAACAATAACAAATTTGTTTGTTTGTTAAATAACCTCGTGTTTCTATGCATTTAAGTTTCCCGCCCTCTAGATTTTAAATCTTGTGAATTCACAAGACGTTTAAACTGTTTTAATTTTAAAATATGTGCGTTTAATTTTATTTCTAATTGACCAATGAGAATGAAATTCGTGTTTCGCAATTTGCTTTTTGCGTCTGTATGAACTAGCCTTAAAAAATGGTCTTCTCTGTCATGGCTTACCAAGGAGATAAACTTTTTAATAAGGAGTGTTTGCTTGCTTGGGTTGGGATGGCTTTTGCTGCTAGGCAATCGCCAATGTCACCTTTTTTCCCATAATATTTTTTTATGTCTTATACAAAATAAACCGATACTTACATTAAATAAAATCATAAAAACAAAAAATTTGTATCTTACCCTTAATAAGGTATTAAACGTAAATTCCCTTTAAAAAACTATACAAGGGTCAGTGGCTCCTTGTGACAGGTTTAAAATTCTTTGTACCTGCAGTACTAATAACACCTTAATTTAACTATAAACAGTAAAAACTAAATATAGAGGGTGTCCCAACTCTATTTATACATGAAATAACGTCGCTCCTGTACAAAATACAAAAATAAACATAAAATAAGAAATGTTTATTTGGATTTACTCTTTTACTAATAGTACCAGCAAATATACCAGGTGTCTCAAAAACAAAATTTTTATTGTCAAATAGGTTCTTTTAAAGGGAACACCCTGTATATTTTAACAAATTTTGACTCTGTATTAAATTCTACATCAAAAATATAATACACACTATACATCAATTATTACTGGTTTTTGAGATATCAACAGTATGCCAATATAGGTACTCATTAACAAAGTGGTTTTAATTATTTTTAAATAATTCTGTCACTGTCAGAGTGACAAATAATATAATAACATGTAATTAATAACCATTGTAAGAACTACTAATAGGTAGGTCAGCTACTAAGTTCATTTTAGATTCATATTAACCAACTTAATCTAAAAACCTATCATAATTGATGTATTGCTCTTCTTTAGTGCAAATGAGAAAATATGTGTTTATAATTAACTAAATTGCTGACATACCTATTAGTAGTTCTTACAATTTAAGGTTATTAATTACATGTTATCATATTATTTGTGACTCTGACACTGACAGAATTATTTAAAAATAATTAAAACCAAAATATTATTTTCTTTCTTCACTTTGTTAATGAGTATATTGGCATACTGTTGATATCTCAAAAACCAGTAATAATTGATGTATAGTGTTTAATATATTTTTGATGTAGAATTTAATACATTTTAGAGCTAGTTTTTCTTTTTGTACAAGAGATCCCCTTGAACAGCGTGACAAACCTTACTAGAAAATCATCAGCTACCGTAACAGATTGGTTTAATATATGCCATGAAGTCTGCAGTTTAATTGTTACCAGCCGGGGCCAGATGGCAGACACGGAGGATAATCCTATCCAAATTGATGAGGCTAGATTTCCTGGTCGGCGGAAATACAACCGTAGTCGCATTTTAAATGGAGACCGGGCGGCATTATCTGAAGACAGCGACGACGAGGTAGAAAACAATAGAAACCATGGTGCTAGAGTGGATGGCCCCTGGGTATTTGGCTTAAAAAGAGGAACAGACTTTCGCTACTTTTTGTAGAACGGCGAGATAGGGACACATTAATTCCAATCATTCAACGTGAAGTGCTATTATTTAGAAATAATTAAAACCAAAATATTATTTTCTTTCTTCACTTTCAAGTAATCGTTAATGAGTATATCAGCATACTGTTGATATCTCAAAAATCAGCAATAATTGACGTATAGTGTGTTATATATTTGGATGTAGAATTTAATACAGAGTCAAAATATGTCAAAATATACAGGGTGTTCCATTTAAAAAAACCTAATTGACAATAAAAAGAGTTTCTAAATAAACATTTTTTATTTTAAGTTTATTTTTGTATCTTATACATGGGCAAAGTTATTTCGTGTATAAATAGAGTTGGGACTCCCTGCATATAAAAGTCCAATGACTAAAAAGCACAAAATAACACCAAAACCTTGAAAAAAACCTTTAGTATGATTGTAAACAAAGAATTAGGGAAACGATTATGTCATAAATTTAGTGAACATAGGCTTAAATGGGATCAAGCACTACTTATTAAAAAGTTTATATCCTTGATGGCTTGATGGCTTGCTACATTTTTATGGTACAATACTAATATAGCTCCTATAAAACAGGTCTATACCTGGTGAATCTGTTTTTAATTTTTTAAAATCTATATACCAAAGTTTGCACCTTGGCATGGAACTGCTTTATTGGTCTTTTGTGTTTTAATTTAAATATTATAATGTCCCTATCCAATTTAAGGTTACTAGATAGATGTGATTGCCAAGAAAAGTTTAAGTAGAGTCAAGATTTTTTTTTCTATTATGCCTTTAACTTTTTGGTTGACACCATATAATTTTTTTAGTTTTTTAGGCTTGATTTTTATACTTTATTCTGAAAATCCTATGATAATCAGGAAATTATTATTATTTTTTAAATTTACTACCCTGGATTAATTAACCTAACCTAGTAGTTATTTATGTAAGTCACAACCAGGAATTTCTTGTCTTTAGGATGCACCAAATGGTTTTCCATCAAAGAGCCCTTTTGGAGTTATTGACCAAAGAAGACAAGATATACTCAAAAGACCTCGCCCGGTCAAGAAAGTGATTCGTCCCATGCAACCTCTTAGGCCACTCGAATCTATTTCACCCAAACCATCACAATCACCACAGCCTTCTATTTTACAACCACCTCCTATTAAAAGGGCACATTTGGAGCATTCAGGTATAAATTTTACATTTGTATTTATCCTATTCAGAATTATTAATTTTCTTTGAAATCAAATTGAAGCGACAATTCCTGTGAGAAGTGTATTTTTTTTTATTGTTATTATTTAATTTTTAAATGTTTGAAAAAATTATAATTTTAAAAAAGTAAGAACTAAAAGTGTCTTTTTTTTTACTTAGAGACACCTCCACTACCGCAACTTCAACCATCGTCGAGTACCCAAGTGGTGAATCCCTAAATCATCCCTCACCAGTGAGTTCGCCACCTCAAAATCAGGCGCTCTCACTAATCAAACCTAAAGACGAACCCGTGGATCATAGTGAGGAGGAGACGGCATCTCAAAGCGGCATGGTAAGACCATACAGAAGTGCTCGTAGAATCAGTACAGGCAGTAGTACGGATTACCGTGGAGATGGTATTGTAAGGAAACATTTTTATACAATTTCAGTTAGTGATCGGCCGATACCGATATAAATATCGGTGTATCGGCATATCGGAAAATTTTGCCGACTATTTCACTAGAGTGTTTTATACTGGCAAAATGTCACAGCAACCTCCTGTTTTCTACTGGCAAATCACCTACCTGTTCCCTGATGGTATTTCAGCGGCAAAACTTAGTTAGGTTAAAGTAAAAGAGGTAAAAAGTGTCGCCTATTTTTAAAAATCAAATATGAATCTTTTAAATCAAAATGCGAGATTTGGAACCCAGTGTAAGTCAGAGATTAAAAAAGCAGTATGTAAAAATATTCCTCCTAATACACAAAAATTAAAAAAATCCACTTAAAAGTAGTTTTCTCAGTTATTGAAGAAGCGAAATTATAAAATCGAGAAATCTACTTCCGTAATGGAGTTCCACGTCTCAATCGCTGCAGGTTAACCAAGCTTAAAACCAGGCTTTGATTGGAAAGAATGGACAAACTATGGTAATTTTCTAGAAACCTGCGGCAACTCCGATTTTAACGAAATTTGGTACACGGGGGTTTTTGGTGCGCTGATCACGAATCTGAAAGATTTTTTGGCGGAAACGTTTCGTTTTCGCGATATTCATCATCAAAGTCAAATTTGAACTAAGCTTATTTTCACTATATTACCCCTTCTTTTTGCACAAAAATTCTTGATTTAAAGCTAAAGTGTCACACAATATTTGATTTTCACCTTTTAAAACCCCGTTTTTCTACGTTTTTTAATAAAAAATTTAATCCTACCTTGTTAATATATTATCATGTTATAATTCATCAGTTTTTATTAAAGTTTGAGGTTTTGCTTGTTTTTCTCGTGATATAGTCTTGTCGAATATCATTGAGAAAAAAATTTTTAGGCAAAATATTTCTCTTGTTTTATTCAACTTTGTTGCTTTTTGGTAATATCGTTCATGACATTTATTTAATACCACTCGCCTTCGGCTCGTGTTATTATTAAAAATGTCATTCACAAAATTGCCAAGGCAACAACCTTTCATACAATCGAAATATTTTGCCGGCAAAATTTTCTCTGTTATGATATATACGATAATCGGTATCGGTAAAATCTTACCGATAAATATCGGTGTATTTAAGATAAACTATTTTATTTATTTGTAAGTAAAAACCGCTGATTGCACAAGAAAATTAAGAAGGAGTTTTGTAATCCTGAATAAATTCTTTTCACAAAAATTGGCCATGGTTTTTTAAAGAAAAATATTGTTTTATGTTAATTTGAAAAATCAAGGAAAAGGGGCTTTTGTGGTTTTTAGGATAATTAGAAAATAAGTAATGTTAAGTATGCCTTTTACAGTTCAATATCAATCAATGTCATCTCTCTTGAACAAAATTTAAATAAAAATTTTTAGGGTTTGTTATGCATTTTTATTAATAAAAGTCTTAAAATTTATGGGAATTTTTTTAATAAGTCTGAAATTTTTTGAAAAGCTTTTTTGAAATTTTTCTCCTAATTTTAAATACCTTTATTAATAAAAATGCATAAAACGCAGCGATGCCAGTATTTGACAAAAAATGCTTTACAGCGTTGCCTCTGTTACAATTTTTACTTGTATTCATAAATTCAGTTGAATAGCCAAAGCTTTTTAAAAATGTTCCGATACCGATATTATATCGGTATCGCCAACAAAAATACCGATATCGGCAAAATAAAAATCGTATCGGCCGATCACCAATTTCAGTATTTTTATGATTGACATTGGTAATTTGTTTGTTTGCATCTGATTTTTTGGGTGTCAACAATTGGAACACAAACAAAAAAATTATGTACTTACTATTAGACTGAGCCAAAAAAATCGTTTTTTTTTTTTTTTAATATATCCAAAATATTGTTGAAGGTGACAAAAAAAAATTAGTATTAAGAGGTCTATCTTGGCGATTAACAGTTTTTTGACAACAATCTTTTTTTTAATGCAAAACTCGTAATATGTTGGTCTGAAAAATTTAACCAACACACATTCTTAAATAAAATTTAATTCACTACAAAAAAGCTCTCTTCGTAAATTGTCGTCAATTAAGCCGTTTTCATGTAATTGGGCTTGAAATTACCTTTGGATTCAAGTTCAACGCCGAATAACTTTTGAAGGAGTAAATCTATTGGAAAATGGTAAGAGACCTTTTTGTAATGCATCAAATTTCCCTAAAAATATGTATTGTATTTATTTAATTATTGATATTTGTAGTAGTAACAAAAATACAAATTCAAGAAACAAAATTGAAAAAATAGTTTTAATGTTTAAAGTCCGATTACATGGAAACGGATTATTTAATGACAATTTTAATTTTCTTTAATGTGTGTTGGTTAAATTTTTCAGATCAACAAATTACGAGTTTGGCATTAAAAAACAGATTGTTCTCCAAAACTGTTAGTTGCGAGAAAAGATCTCTCAATATTAATATTAAGGGATCAAACCATTAAAATATTGTTTTTTGTTACCCTAACAATATTTTTGATATATTTTCCAAAAAACGTCGAGTTTTTTGGTCCAGCTAATGTACTACAGTGAGATGTTAAGTCACTTAATTTACATACCCATTTCAGGAGGATATGCACATGGACTTAGCCAATATGTTAGATACACAACTGAGCGGTGGTGAACCTTCACCATCACACCAAATTCCCCATGGCCCGCGCCTGGCGATATGACACCCATTATGCCTAGCGACGACACATCACAGCCCGGTAAGTTGCAGAAACTAGCTTAGTATACCATCTTCAAACTTAGGCACCGACCAGTTAGAACCAAATAATATAGGTATTTACAACTGGCTACAGTTAATTTTAGTCACCCAAATTTGTCTGTCATTTTCAATTATAACTGTCCTTAAAACCGCCTAAATTTGATGTATGTCTCTGGAGGTTTAGGTGTCAATTTAAATACTGGAAATCAAAATAGTAGAAAAGTGGTAATTTAGTATTTCAGGGTGGTTATACAAGTAGGGCGATCTAGAACCACTGTACCTCCGTCAAGGGGTGAATTAATCCCAGTGAAGATTTAATTCAACCTGTTTTTGACAGCAATAACGAATGTAAAGCTAGCATTGTAAAGTGAGCAGAATTCAAAAAATAATTGTTAAAACTATAGTGCTAATTTTATGGTAATTAAGTGCCAAAATTAAAAATTTGACGCTCTTCCCAGGTCCATGAAAAATGATACAATGCTAGCTGGAGATAAGAAGAAAACAAATGAAAGCCGTAGAAACTTAATTAAAAGCATCGAACATTGCCATTTTTGACAAAATGGAGAACGAGTGAAAATAATAGAAACAAAGTTATTGAGGTTAGATACAATTTTTTTTTACAAAATGGTGAACAAGTATAAAATTCATAGAACTTCCTTTACGTCTTTTATTATAACCAGCAGTAATTAAATTGTCCAATTCATCAAAATTCATACTAAAAGTAAAATGAAAATTGTCACCTGTATTTATTTCTTCTTTTTCCCATATTTTTGAATTGTTAGTTGTGTTTACTGTATCTGTGCTAGGGACAGTTCAATCTAAGGTTAGATTGTTATTTCTTGTTTCCATTGTTGTTTTTACGCCATTATTTATCATTAGTAACGATTGAATATAAAGTTTTGGGGCTTATTTTATTATCTAACTCAGATGCAAATTTATTCCAAATGTCGTGGTTTTTAGAAACAATTTTATTGATTTTCAAACAGCACACTTGCATATCTAATAATTGTTTCTATTAATTTTTCCTTAGAACAGCTGGTTTACGGCCTGGTTTTGAATTCATGTCGAATGGATTAATGTAATAGATAATTTTGTAACGAAATTGTTTAGGAAATTTTTTTAAATATTTAGGTAGCTTCTAAAACTTAAAAGATCACAATCACAGATAACAGGTGATAACTGGTTATTTAGATAAAATGGAAATTTGGTTGGCGGACGGTGAAAAGTAGGGAGCATTATTTATTTATTTTATTATTTATCTTACCAAGAGGTGGCGCAATTCTAAGAATTTTATACTAGTTGTGGATTGTGGGGTGGCCCCGTCTGCCCCCTCTTCCTGAATCCGGCCCTGAATAGTACTGGTTTTTATAAAAGACGTTCTATGAATTTTATTTTTGTTCACCATTTTGTCAAAAATTGATTTATTAGCAAAGTTCGATGATTTTAATTGAGTTTATATGTTTTTCATTTGTTTTCTCCTCTCATATTACCAACACTCATTGAGCACTAATAAGGGATGCCTAAGATTACTTATATATTTTGTTTTTAAGTTGATTTTTGGTGTATACAATGCTAGCTTTATCTCTGGCTAGCATTGTATCGTTTTTCCGGGACCTGGAAAGAGCGTAAAATTTTTAATTATGGCACTAAATTAGCATCAAATTAGCACTATATTTCAAGCAAAACATTTTTATGCCAACCTTTACATACTTTCCACATGGTAGGGGTAGATTCTGAATTACCTTATCATTCAACGACATTGCGATATTTGTGGTTTTCTGTGTACTGGAAAGTTTGTGAATTTATTATTATTATTACTTTTCTGTATATTAAATGTTTTATTAATGTGTACTGTACTTTTGTATTTTTTTACTGTAGAATCTGGATTTTTTTCTGTCATATTATGTTTTATTTATGCATTTGTTTGTTTTTTTTTAACTCTTGTTTATTATATATAGTTATATAGTTTATAGTGAAAATTTTTGTATGCCTTTTTTGACCTGATTAAAATAATACACAATCGTTTATATTTAAATTTATATGGCATTTATATCCACATTTTTTTAATTAAAATTTCTTGCAGGAAATATATTGAAAATGAAAAGTAGATTTGACATCAGTAGACTTGTATGATGGCATAGTAATGCTACACATTTAGTTATTAAATTGTGTGCGGTTCTAATCTGTTAAATAAAGAGAATAACAAGTTGTGTGGCATGCTGTGCCGTCGTAGCGTTGCTTTCTGCATGACTTTATCATATTGATATTCATTTAATGCCATATTTATTTTACACACAAAAACTATTAAATACTTTATCGAATATTAGTAAAATGCATTTGGTTTTACTCAATTATCACTCATTATTACATGAACTTTTGATTTTCCGTTCATTTTCTCCAAATCGAGAAAAACTTATTTTTTACAAATATTTCAAAGTTTTTGTGTAGTGTAGAGGGTGATTCTTGAAGCTTGTCGATCTGCAATATTTTAAGAACCTCATATTTTGAAAATATAAACAAAAACGAATAAAATAAGACCTTAAACAGGTAATACAAACTTTTTATGCCGAGTTTACAAAAAACGTTTTTAAAATCCTCTATACAGAATGTCTCTAAAAGCTGCGGAAAATATTGTACCACAAATTCCTGAGGCTAAAATATTATGATCTAAATCAAGTTACCTTAGTCAAAAAGTCGATTATTTTGGAGATACAGGGTGTCAAAAGTTAAATCTGGTTTATGTTTTTTATAAATAATTTTGTTAATAATAGGTGTATTTTCACAATATATGGTTAGATGGGGTTTTGTGAGGTGAGAAAAAAAGTATAATAATAGAAGTTGATTGGAGCAAACCGTTTTTGAGATATCTGAATTAAAAAAACTTTTTATATAGCTAGGTTTAAACTACCAAGGGTGTTTTGGATTAAGTTGCTGATCTTAAGAATGTGAATTCTTAGGTGATTTAAAAGAGAAGTGTTTAAATAAACCCATGTTATAAATGGCTTACTTTTTAAGGTACAGGATGGTAAAATTTGAAAAAAACTTTTTACTATTCTGTATCTTGAAAGTTAAGCTATTTAGAACATACAAAGAATACGAATTTTTATCTAAAAGTTGGGTAGAGACTGGCTCAAAAAATTATTTTGTTCTTATTTGTGCGAGATATCGCAGTTGGCGCCTTCTACAGTTTACAATAAAATTGAAAGTAGATTCTAATTTTACGCTTTCCAAAACTTTCGCTAGCTGAATATTGTGACAATACATTTATTATTACCAAAAAAACAGATTGTAGTTTTGACACCCTGTATATCCAAATCATTCACTTTTGGATTAAGGTAGTTGGGTTAGATTGTCATTTTTTAACCTCGGGAATTTGTGTTAGCATTTCTTCCGGTCTTTTAGAGACATCCTGTACAAACATGAGCTATAGAAGCAGTTAAAACTGTTAATTTGTGTTCAATAATGTCATTTCATTCATTGTTTAAACAAAGTTTTCGTGGCCCCCATCAAGTACAGGATTTTCATTCATATTTTGCCATCTACTTTTAACTATAACTAAGGGGATAGAAAAACGTCCTGTATAAAAGTTTCATACTTTTTCATCTATTATCTTTTAAGCATAAAAAAGAAATGAATGTGTTTAAAAACTCAAGAAAATGAAAAGGTAAACTTTTTTAAATAGAACACCTTGTATGTTATGTCACCATTCAACAGGTATTTAAAAGAGCTTTACAAAAATACCACATTTGATATATTTATCTTTAATAGTTTTGGAAATATGGCCATTTAAATCTGGGTATAATATCTATTACATTACAGTGTAATCTTAGTGTGCTGACGTAGGTAAGTATTATATAATGGAAATACGTATATGTCTACTATTTATATATATATATATATATATATATATATATATATATATATATATATATATATATATATATATATATATATATAATATACATATATATGTATAAGTGGTCATATTTCTGAAAACAATTAAAGATAGATATGTCAAAAGTGGTATTTTTATAAAGCTTTTTAAAAGACCTTTTTAATGGTGGCATAATATACAGGGTGTTCTATTTTAAAAATCTTAACCCCTTCATTTTTCTTGAGATTTTGATGTTCATTTGTTTCCTTTTTATGCTCAAAAGATAATAGATGAAAAAGTATGAAACCTTTATACAGGACGCATTTTTCTATCTTTCTTGGTTATAGTTAAAAGTGGGTGGCAAAATATAAATGAAAACCCTGTATTCGTTTTTCTTTTTACCTTAACTTTAACTTAAAAATGTTGTGCCATTTATTTTCGCGCATATATAATACTCTGCTTCTCCTTTAAAAACTCTTTCATAAAATCGCAATACCCCAAGATTAGTACCCGCATTTCGAAAACTGCGCATGATCGACCGCTCAGGCTTAACGAATCACCCGGTATAGTCCGGGAGGTAACAACGTCGGGAAAACAAGAATTTTAGGTTGGCTGATTTTTTGATATGTTGTTCCTTCCTTTCCTTCCCTTCTCTTTCGGGTTGATCCTTGGCTGTCTGGCTGGCGGTAGCGGTTGCGTTGGCGCCCAGCTGTCACCTTGACATTTAGAGCTGTCACTGATATGTCAAAAATGCAGACCTTGGTCATATATTATCGTTCCAAGTTTCATTAAAATATATCGAACGGTTCAGAAGTTAGAAGGGGCACGACTGTATAATTAGCAATGCTAAAAGTGTCTGGAAATAAAAAAATATATGTTTGGTAAACCTATCTTAAGACAAGAAATTGAAAATTATGTTTCCTTAAAATGTTTCCAAAATCTTGGATTATTACCTGTACAGGTAGGATGCGAACTAATAAACGCAACCACTACCGCCAGCCAGGCAGCCCAGGGTCTATCTAGAAAAAAGGATGAGAAAAACATATCAAAAAATCAGCTGACCTAAAATTCTTTTTCGAAAACGTTGCCTACCTCTTATACTAGTACCTCACTCACAAAAACAAAAAAAACTCATTGTGTATTATTTTATCTCAGGTACCTTGCAACTCATCCTGGGTCGTCGTGGCAATCCTAGACTCATTGTCGACGGCTTCGTGTTCTACAAGAAGTCCGTGTATAAAGGCAAAGCGTTCTGGTACTGTAAGAACTCCAGAACCCCGGAAAAGTGCCAGGCGGTGTGCTGGACCATGAATGGAAATATTGTTAAGTGGCCGTACGTACATAATCATCCTATATTCCCGGATCCGTTTAACCCGGAAGAAGACTCGGAAGTTCCTATTGAAAATTTGCAGGAGGTCTTGTGGCAGACTTCTTTAAGTTAAATTTGTTCGTAAACTTTTAATGGAAAGGTTGCATTGGAAATGTCTGTAATGGAGAAGGTAGATTCAAGGGGTTCGCATTCTGATACCTCTCTGACTGTAAGCGTTGTACACTAGTAGAAATAACTTAAGGATACAAAAAAATCAAAATTTTTTGACGTTTTTCAAGTGGTTGTATTTCGCTTAAAAATGGCCGTACTGAAATTTTCAAAAAATCATTTTAAAGCTTGAAGTTTCTAGTTTTGGGGTCTTACGATGAAAACAATTTTTAAGCAACGTGTATCGCGCAATCCTAATGAATGCCGAAAATATTTTTTGAATATTCCACGCCACTGATTTTTGACCAATCAGATGTGTAGTTTTGGTTACGTTACCATGACAACACAAATATTTATCGGCAATTTTTTTCTTTCCCTTGGGTACCCTGGAGTGAATTATAGTGGAAATTTTTTGACATAATCATTGAATTTCTTTTAATGTCATGTCTGTCATTTACATACATAATTAAAGAAAATGTTATTTTGTACCAGTTGTAGTATTTCAGACGTAACATAATATGAAATAATGTAAGGTTTTAAGCCCATAAATGACAATTTTATAAAACTACAGTTAATAAAATAATATCATAGGACTCAAGTAGTAGACATAAGTGAAGAGCAAACCAAAGTAAGATATAGGCCTTTTTTTTTATTTTTTTAATTATTTCTTTTCTTTAAATTTAAAGACTTACTTTTATCAGTAAAAATGCATTAAAAACAAAACTTAAAAACGTGTTTAAATTTTGTTAAAGATTATGATCATTTTAAGTAAAAATCGTTATCCTTTAATTCTTTTTAAAAATTCGATCGAATAAAACAAAAAAAACGGCTCGATGAATTGAATCGAAACTTTGTGGGTTTTCTGTAGGCATATTGAACTGTAAAAGGTACACTTAACAATACTGTTTTTCTCGATCGATATTTTCAATTTAGCGTCTGATTATCCCAAAAACCACAAAAGTCCTTTTATAAATTTTTCAAATTAATGAAAATATATATATATATATATATATATATATATATATATATATATATATATATATATATATATATATATTAAACCATAGCAGAGTGAACCAAAGCAAGGTATAGGCCTAAAAAAATTAAAGTAAACTATTTTTACAAACTGTAGTAATATAAGTGACATCTAATATAAAAGAATAAACAAAAATAAGCACTAAAATTACATATATTTGCAACTACAATTGGTAAAATGACAAATATTTATTTTATGGTGACATTTTAAAGCTCGTGTCAAAGTTACAAACGTTAAATTTTAAAAATATTAGTTAAAACAAACTTGGTGTGAAATTTTCTTACCGAATACCACATGTGCTTAAATTATTCAGGAAATATTTTCTCGGCCACGAATATTTTAAGAAAATTCTTCCTCACCTGCGGCTCGGGATAATTTTTAAAATATTCGTGGCCTTGAAAAAATTTCCGGAAATAAATTTAGCACTAGTGGTATTACAAGTGAAAATTTTTCGGTTCTTTTTGGGACTAAGAACTTGGAAAAAAAATTCCAATTTGACCACTATATGAATCGGATAACTTGTTCATTTAGCTTTAATTTGTTTTTTTTTTATTTCGATATGACCACTGCTTGCTGAGATATTGAACTTTGAATGAAAAAGGACCTTTTTGTCTGTAACCATCAATATCTCAGAAAGCGCTGATCGCACAAGAAAATTAAGGAGGGTTTAAAAATCCGGAATAAATTCTCCACAAAAATCGGCTAGGGTTTAAAAACAAAAAAATGTTGTATTTTTTACGTTAATTTGAAAAATCAAGAAAAAGGACTTTTTGTGGTTTTTGGAATAATTAGGCTCTAAATTGAAAATATCGAGAAAACCAGTATTGATAAGTATGCCTACAGAAACCCCACAAAGTTTCGATTCAATTCAACTAATGTATGTATGTAATATATACAGTGTGGCCCACCATATTCGGTACGGTCTGTAGCTGGATAACCATGGGGTTTTTAAAAAAGTAAATACTGAAACATATACAGGTCGGATAAGGCCACAGTATAAAATTATTTTACTCTATACAGGATGTCTCAAAAAGTGTGACGTGTCAAAGTTATATTTTTTAAACACCCTATATTTTATGACGGTTTTAGATTCTACATAAAAAATAATTTAAGTTTGTTAATAATACCAAGTGTCTTATTTTATTCGTTTTTGTGATATTTGATTTTTTTCAAAATGCAGGGCTGCAATTAAATTAATTTTATTTTAACAATATAAACTCCTTAAACTTTAAAATTTGTTACAAGATTAGGAAAAGTCTGTCTTATCATACGTAGGTCATATCGAGATCATAGATTATACAGGGTAATCAAAAAATAATTTCAATTTTTTAAAAAGTCAAATAGCAATATCTCTCTTATTTTAAATGGAACACCCTGTATATTTTTACACCACATGATGACAAACCAAATGCTCTTTCAAATGGTGTATAGGTTGCCTATACCTATCTTTTATACTTTTTAAGTAAATTCCATTTTAACATATTTTTTTCCAAATGTCTATTTAAATGTAAGTAGTTGTAGTAAATGTAAATTTTTTGGAAAAAGCACAAAATTAAAAGATTTTGTATTATCTGCCACTATTTTTAAAAATTCACAGAAAAAATTTATTACCTAGTTGTTTATAAGGCTACTTCCAATAACAACTTATTTCAGCAGAATGTGGTAATGATAAAACTTGTGTTTTAAATAAAATCCTAATAACTCCTCTAGTCAGCTATGACGACATTCTGTGACCTATAACTCGTTTCTTCCATTATCCATAATCACTTTGTCAATTTTTTTTAAAGCAACTATTAAGGTTATCAAATGGTTTCTCCTGGAAGATTTTTTCAGGATTAACTCTAGACTAAAGTAAACCATTTTTTTCACATCCTACCAGTATTATATCATCTTGTTGTAGAAGAGGGGTTTTTATTTAAAATCATTGAAATTTCCTTTAAACTGACTAAAACACTAGTAATCAATAAATGGTCGTTGTTACTTCTTAAGAAAATATTAATGGCTGCTATGTCACAGCCAATTTTAATACACCATTTGAAAGAGTATTTTATTTGTCATCATGTAACGTAAAATAATACAGGGTGTTCCATTTAAAATAAGAGAGATATGGCTATTTGATTTTCTGAAAAATTAAAATTATTTTTTGATCACCCTGTACAATATTTGATCTTGATTTGACCTACGTATGATATGGCAGACTTTTTATAATCTTGTTACACATTTTAAAGTTTAAATTAAATTTAATTTTACCTTCTGCATTTTTCAAAAAATCAAATATCACAAAAAACGAATAAAATTAGACACTTAGTACTATAAACAAACTTGAGTTATTTTTTAAAGTAGAGTCTAAAACCGTCATAAAATATAGGGTGTTCCATTTAAAAAATATAACTTTGATACGTCACACTTTTTTGGAGACACCCTGTATAGACTAAAATAATTTTTATACTGTGGTCTTATCCGGACCTGTATATGTTCCAGTATTTACTTTTTTTAAAACCCCATGGTTATCCAGCTACAGACCGTGTCGAATATGGTGGGCCACCCTAGATATATATATATATATATATATATATATATATATATATATATATATATATATATATATATATATATATATATATATATATATAAATATCAACCATAGCCGATTTTTGTGGAGAATTTATTTAGGATTTTAAAAACCTCTTTAATTTTTCTTGTGCGATCAGCGGTTAAAGGTTGATGGTTAAAGACAAAATAATCCTTTTTCATTCAATGTTCGATATCTCAGTGAGCAGTGGTCATATCAAACTTAAAAAACAAATTAAAGCTGAATGAACAAGTTATCCGATCCATATAGTGGTCAAGTTGGAATTTTTTTCTTAGTTCTTAAAACCAAAAAACCGAAAAATTTCGAAAAAAATCTTTTCGGCATTATTTAGGATGGCGTGGTACACGGTGAAATATTTTTATTGTAAGACCCCAAAACTAGAAACTTCAAGCCTTTAAATGCTTTTTTTTAATCTCATCACGACTATTTTTACGTAACTGCAGCCGAAAAACGTTAAAAAATTAGAAGTTTTTTTGTATCCTTTAATTTTTTTCACTAGTTTAGTTAATACAGCGTGTCTTCGAAAGTTCTTACCGCATGGAACACTTTTTAATTATTAGCTTTACGAAAAAATGTGCCTCTTTATAACAAGTCTTGCTTGATGGAAAACTACATTTCCAATAAAGTAACTGTATGTTGAATGTACAGGGTATTTCTTAACTACCGTACGAAACTTAAAAGAGTAATTTATTATGTTATTTTTTAAAGAAAAGTTCCTATAAACATATGTCCGGAGTTGCTTCGTTCCTAAAATACAGGGCGTTAAATTTTTAAAAAAGGCGGTATTTTATGAATATCTTAAATACCCTTAAACCTATTTGGTTCAAATTTGGTACGTAAAAACGCTTGTAAAGCTAAAGTGGACATCACAGCCAATATTGTCGAGGGAAAAATGTACGCCACTGGCTTTTTATGTAGTTTTTATATTTTTTCCTATGAAACAACTAAAAATACAACTTTTAAGTGTCTTAAGCAGAAAGCAGGACTTTTTATAAAGGGGTACTTTGTTTCGTAATGTTAAGAATTAAAAAGTTTCCATTTGATATAGATGGGTCCACATTTATTTTATTCTGAAAGCAATACCGCCAAGTACACAGAAAATGATATAGTAAACAAACCTTTTCGAAGGCACATAGCGCTGACAGAGCCTGATTTCATATTTTTTAGATAAATAAAAAAACACTGCTAAAACACGTGTCACGTACTTAAAAAACATCCTCTTATTTCGCCTCTGTCTTGCCATAAAACCGGTGGCACGTGGCGTGGAACTAGAAACTCGTCGGGTTGAATATTTTTTGCTGCAATAAATCATTGTTCACAAAAGGGTTTATTTACTTTATAATTTTTTGTGTACCTTGCGGTATTACTTTCAAAACTAATTAAACGTGGACCCATCTATAGGAACTTCCGAAGACACGCTGCATACACGTTGTAGCAGTTCAAAATTACAATTCGCAATTTTTGCCAAGACACTTAGCTTGTAACGCCAAAACCACATATAAAAAAAATGCCAGTGCGTGGAAAGAAACCGGTCTAAAGCGAGACATTCTTTGTTCTCCTCTAATCATCGCCTCGTCGTTTTTATTTCGATTGAACTAGGTCAAAACGCAGCCCGTAGAATATTTATTTATTTTATTTATTACAAAATTTACGGGTAACCCCATTTTACAAAAGTTAACAATATAAATATAATAACAAACAGATGATGGAAACAATAATAAAATATAAGTATACTTTAAAAAAAACTAAATAAGCTAAAGGATCACATTTCAGAACAATTACAGTAGAACAATAATTTAAAACAAAAAAATACCTATATATATATATATATATATATATATATATATATATATATATATATATATATATATATATATATATATAATTATTCAGAATCACATTATTTATCACAAAAGTCTTCGTTTAAAGCCAGAGAGACTGCAATCAAAAATATTAGTATTTTTATCCAATATTGTTTTTATATATTCCCAAATGTTTTTCTTTTAACTTTAGCTCTCTAACTTTGTATTTTTAATTCGAAACCACTCACAAATTAAAAATCAACATAACGAATTTAACGTTGACTTCTATACTAATCTCCACAGGCAGAGGAGAACATAGTAAAACTAAATTAAAATTAATTAAATTTATTTACTACATTTAAGAGGAGGGATGCGTTCTTTGTCTAATCTTTTCCCTGCTAGTGTTCAACACTTTAAAACTCAGTCAGGGGCGGTCATAGGGGGGCAGGCATGGGGTCATGGCCCCCTTTGATGCCACATCCTTTGTATCGCATACATATCTAATGGCAAATATGGGCATTTTAGGCATTTAATGATGATATGGCTCTCCCCAGGGCTGGTCCGAGGGGTGAGGGTGATGATGGAATTGAAAAATAAGGACTTTTTTTTGCTGTTCAAAAAATATAAACCTCCTTTAAAATTTTATTTGTTTCTAGGGGCGCCAAAATGTTTTCCTCGGCCTATGCCCCCCACCCCTTCAATAGTCGAAATGACCGCCCCTGAACTCAGTTGTATGGATTTTTATATGTGGATTTTGGTCACAAAAGTGTTTTGTTGTGTTTTTAAAGAAAGATATGATATTAGAATTGTAATATTATTATTCATAGAAATAATGTGTATAGGTAAGAATACGATTATAATTATGTGTGAAACCCGCAGGAAACCTATTTTGATTTTTGATATTTAAATTTAAAAATAACCGCAAAATTTTCGTCACGCCCTTTATAGTGGCAACACCTATTTTTTCAATACATTCTAAGGCTAGTTAATAAAATAATATGTATTTTTAAATGATACAGAAAAATTGTTTATTAATTTATTAATTTTGCTAAATTTAAAATTATAAAATTTCCCATTGCTTTATTTATAAAATTGGAGAGAACAAAAATTAGTTATAAATTAGTACTGTCGTGGTGTGAAAAAGTAAAAATTGTCATTATACAGGGTGTGTCAAAAATGTTGAGTTTTTTTTTATTTAATTGAGCATGAACATTATATTTTTAGGCAAGCCTGTGGCAATATCTATAAATAATATAAAATAGTTTTTTGTCCGGTAAACAGATGGCTGCAGCTCGCTTCCTATTCGGACTTTAGGGTATAAAACATTTTGGTGTGAACCAGAATCCGCCTAATTTGAGGAAAAACATTTATTTGCCAGTGAAAATAATACCGAAGATCTCAAAATAGGTTTTTAGAACTGCTTTATTGGACTGTTATATGATTTTCTCTATTTTCTTTGAATTGAGATTTTAAGACATTTTTATTTAGTTTAACTTGGAACCCGTGATACTAGCAGAGAACTCGGTGGTTTAATCTTGTTTTACTCCATAGGCAATTTTTGCCAAGATGGATCGTGCAGTTATAGTCAGAGACAACAATGAGACGAGCAACTAAATGTAAATAAATTATCCAGAGAGAGAGATGGCCTTCCTTGTCTGTCTTCAAGGAAGGTAAACGCAGATGGCGCGTGAGTCGACTTTATCGTTTGCCCGCCAAATTCAAATTATATAGCGGTGCCATTTTTGCCTTTAATGTTAGGTACTTGTTTTTGTTTCCTATTAGTATAAAATATTGGGGTTGAGTTAAAATTTAACACACATCTAATTAAAAATGTCATTTATTTGGTTTCCATAAAGATTTTTCTTACAGATAACCATGTCAATATTACCTCAAATTGTCTGTTGAAAAGCACAAATTTAATATATACACTGTGATCACTAATAAAAGTCAATATTCAAAGTCCAGTTAAAGGTAAAAAAATCACGAAACACACAATAAATCTCAAAAAATGTAAACAAACTATCCAAACAAATCGGCTATTAAAAAATATCAAACACAAATATCGAATAACATTTCAGCGTGACTGACTGCGGCAGCGTTGTCAAGTTAAAAATATTCGATTCTTGGTATATAGTATATTTAGGTTTTAGCCAAAGAAAGACATTAAAGTTTACATGCAGAAATTGTAAATAACTTGGCAACCATGAAAAGGCGATGATTGCACCCTCTGCGATTACCTCCCATGAAAAATGACAGAGACATAGTTATAGGAACTTGCGTTAAATCAGGGAGGGATAAAACGTACTGGACAAATTTCCAGAAACCAGAGAGGGATAAAACGTTCTGGACAAATTTTCAGGACCAGTAACGCGTCTCATTCTTGTCTCTGTTATAGTCCCTGGGCCAGTAATGAAATTCACTACGTGATAATTACACTTTTAAAACCTGTTTAGGGAGTTTCCATAGATATCTCACATTTAGATATACAGAGCCTAGTTGCCTTTTGCGGATTTTTACGACCTCGCGCAGTAAATAAACTCGAGGCCCACCGGAAGGTTTTGGGTACATGCGCATTAAAAAGTCATGTTCAGTACCGGACTTAAATCTTTTTTAAATCAATAAATAATTTAAAAATTTTAAAATCTCAGTCTCTCAATGTGTAAAGAAAAATATTCGTTTTATATTTATATAATAATTTGTATTATTTTACATTTCTTTACAAATATAAATTAGGTAGTGATATATAAAAAAATATATCATGGATACGATAAGTCAACGTGACGTGGGTCACGTTGCCAGGAATAATAATTTAATATCGTGAGTTAAGTTATACGTTTTAATTATTTAAAACTGTCAGAGTAACAAATCAGGTGATAACGTTTCATTAATTCAGTTACATCGTTAAAACTTATGTAATACATTTAGTTGATATACTTATTTATTTTACTTTCTTTTAATCAGTCCCGGATCTTTATTTTTGTAACGAGAGGCAAAACTTGCCGTATGCCGCCCCGCCCGGCCTTTTTATTGAGAAAAAATTTGAAGAGCAAAAAAGATTGCTTCCTTTTTAAATACCTATGTATAATAACAAAATAAAAGACGACCAAAAAAAAAGGTCTTTCTCTCTTACAATCGCCACTTTCTTATACATTCCATGTTTCAATTTGCCGCCCCTTAAAGGTGTCACCCGTGGCAGACACCAACGTTTGCCCCCACCCCTCCTAGATTCAGGACTGCTTTTAATACTTTTTTTTCTTAAATACGGCAACAATTGACATAAAGCGTATTAGACGTTTTTGATGTAACTGTATTTTTAAAATTTATTTAAATACGGTACTGACTCAACGTCCTTCAAACGGAAAAGCGGCGATAAATTCACATGATTCTGCCCGATACTTCGTTTGGCGCCAGGCGCGTTCCCCTTCGATTTGCTTGCGCACAAACTCATTTTTCGCCCATGAATTGTATCTTTTGTTTCGCGCAGGTATCAAACATTGGCTATCCATCGAGATCAGTGGAAGGATCCTTTGACGAGTCTACTACGAATATTCATACCGCCATATATGGAAGTGGAGCTTTAACCCATGTCAATGACAAATGTTTCGGGTGTAGGACCGAGCAAATGCGTCACTTTTTTGTCGGACAAGTTAACCCCAATATTTTACATGCAATTTTTAAACATTGTGCTAGTGTTACAGTCCCAAAACCATAAGGCCCATTGACATGTTTTGGGTATCGGATTGGGCGGGTTTCGTAACTGTAACCCTTACGATTTTTGGCACAATGTTTAACAGTTGCATATAAAACATCGTGGTAAAAACTAAAAAGTAATGCGTTCGCCTAGTCCGAGACCCAAAACATTTGACCTTGACAAGCTGGGTTAAAGCGCCGCTTCCTTATATGGCGGTATGAATATTCGTGGTAGACACGTCAAAGGAAACCCCCTAAAAAAGGTTTAAAAGTGTTATTATTTTGAAGTGAATTTTATTACAGGGACCAGGGACTGGCAAGACTTTTAAAAAACTCGTTGTTTTATTTCAATGAACTTTTATTTCTATGAACTATGTTTCTTAAACGATGACAAATGCCTTAAAATCTATAAAATTTTCTAGTTATTTTTAAATTGTGATATTAACTAAAACAAGGGCATTTTATTACTTCCAGGCCACAGGGTATAGGTCCTTCTTAAAGAAAAAGAAGTGTGTTTAGTCATTTTTATTAAGTGAAGTGAATTAACTTATCTTAAAAATAAATTTTAACTACTGCAATGGCCCATTTCTTCAGTCGTTCATACAGACAGGTGCACTGTAGTAGTAGAAACATAGAAAACGATTAGACGAATTGACTTACATTTGCTTGACTCAAGTGAGCGTAATCAAAACTCGCAATAACGATGCGTTAAATGTGGAATGTTTTTGAAGATTTAATTTTGAACTAAAATATTATTTGCTTTCTTGTAGCCGCAGCCATTTCAAATACGTGGTAAGTATCGATGCGGGCAGTAGTAAATCCACCAGTTCCCTGTCTATGTTTCTAGTAGCGTGGACCTGTCTGTATAAGAGACTCTTGTTTTTCGTGTTATTTACCATGGACCCGTAGAGCCACCTTGATAAGTCCTGTAAGGCAGAAAGCTAGTCGGTAGAGGAGTCCAGGTGAATGACATGAAAAGTAAAAAGCAAGAGTTTTTTTTTTCTCTTAACTGCAAACGAAGGGAGATTTTTTTGTCATACGTTATTACATTAGGAAATTATTTTTATTTGATTTCCTTTAACAGGACATTATGTTGTTTAGATGAAGTAGCGACCATCACTTATGTTATTGAGTGTTATGTGTTACCCAGAGTAGCCCCCCTCCCCCGCATTATACCGAGTGTGAAGTTATAAATTTAAACCCTCTTAACGTTATTATTGTTTATCGTCAAAAAAACTAAAAGATTTTTTTAAAAAAGTGATATTATTTTAAAAGATCGGAAAATTGTAATTCAAATCTGAAAAAATAATATCTCTTATATCTACAGCAGTAAACTGTAATGCATTAAGTAAGAATGAGCCAATATTATTTAAACAACACGTATGAAACATATGTTATATATTTAAAATAAAACAAGTTTGTTTTTCACATATTTTAAATATTAATTTTTACCAAGTCTCCGAAGACCTCGAGGCAGCGATACTAAGCGACAGCGAGCAGCGTTGAGCGAAAAATGTGAGTGCGCTGTCCATGGGCGCCGGCAGGCAGGATGACTTCAAGGGGGTGCAAAGTAAAAAAAAGTATTTAAAATTTAAGTCGAAAAAAAAATTTGAAGAGCAAAAAAACACACGTCTATATCGTTTTAATCCTTTTACTATATTTAACTTAAGTGGAAAAATTGTTTTGAAGAGCAAAAAAATAGGCACTCTTCCATGAAACACCGTCTATATCTTCTCTTTCCTTGTGCTCCTTTCCCAATAGCCAGGGAGGGGTGCAAAACATCTAATAATACCTAAAATTAATAGCTTTTTTGCCAAAACTTACACTTTTCATACATTTTCAAAAGCCAGGGGAGTGCAAGTCCACCCCACTCCCGGCGCCCATGGCGCTGTCTTTATGCGAGAATAAAAACTCGTTTTCTTAAATCAACCGCTCGACGCTCACGCTTAGTATCGTGTGTGAGGCCTAAGGCCTCGAGCACGATAACCAACGTCCGCGTCGAGCGGCTCATACAACGCTCTCACATTTTCCGCTCAACGCTGGCCGCTGACCCTGACGCTTAGTATTGTCTCAGAGGCCTAAGTGTATGTTTAAACTGGCAACAATAAAACTTAATCATTATAATTTAATATAAATATTAGTAATTAAGATTTTTTTTCTGTACCCGACGTTGTAAGTGAGTTAATGGTCGCCATTGAGACTTTTATTTAAATGACTATCTGAATTTGTTGGATATTTTAGTTTTTAATTATAGGAGCTTTATTACTTTAAGCAAAAATTTGTGATTTATTTCTTACATGACTGTGCGATATTAATTTAGTACTTTTATATCCAAATATGTTAATCTGACTGTAGAAGGTATGTTTATCTTATAAATGTGAAAAGTAAAAATGATTAAGTCCCTGTAAATTTGCCTTTTTTTAAATAAAGTTTTTTTAATGGTCTTTATTATTCTTTTTATTTTATAAGGGTCCCAGTAAAGTAGATAACCCCCTAGTGTAAATATAAAATAATACAAATATTTGTTAAACCATCTTTTTTTCAATATTCATATGGTATACACCTTACTATTTTATACTGATTAAAAAATATTTTTGTATTTGTTTTCTACATAATCCTTACAATAATTTATTTATTACAAGGGTAGTTAAACATTTCAATAGCCGAATGAAAGGCAGTCTATTCTACCTCTAAAAACAATTCTTATGTAGCAGGTAATTTTGGTAACAATCTAAAGTCACTGGAACTAGGTCAGTCGAGTATGGTGACCGCTCCAGCAATTTAAAGCCTGCTTCGAATGGCAGTTGCGGCAATTTTAAAGTTAAGTTTGCATTTTAGGCTTCTGTAACCCTTCATATATCTTTCAAAGAAAGAGGCTGATGTCATTATTAAAACATATCGAAAAATAATAAGGCGCTATTAATAAAGGAGAAAATAAGGTCTTTTATTAGAAAACACGTTAATGTTTTGTCGTATCCTTTTACTTTGAATTCAAATTATGTTCTTAATTATTCTCTCACATTCTACGGAAAAAATACACAAGATAGCTATTTAACATTTTCATAAATATTTTTAGCTCCTGGTCTCCATATAGTAAAAAGTGGCAAAGGCCAACTAGTCCTGATTCACAACGGTCACATGTACACGTTCGTTGATCAAAAAGAGAGCAGGAGTCTTTGGATATGTGTCAAAAGAAAACGCTCAACTGTAAAGGCTGCCTTACGACAATGCACGGACAGTTACTTAGTTCAATAGGTAAGCTGTAAACACATAAGTACTATAATTGGCCATACATGGACACACCACGCACAGCCAAATAAAAGGTTCATAGGCAAACGCGTATAGAACACTAACAGATAGAGAATAGACAAAGAATGCCGGCATATAAACAGGGTGACGCATTGGTCCCGCTTTGTTCTTGTTTTACTTGCCTATAAACCTTTTGATTTGGCATGAACGTGTATCTACATTAGAGTGTGCATAAAAGGACAAAAAAATGCTCTTGCCCAAAAATATCTAAAAGGATGCCCAAACAAACCTTTTAAAAACGCAGGTAAAAAAATTGATTTTTAGAGGTTCTCCATGGATCTTTTAAGTTTTTCCGCCTAAACAACATGAAAACCCGGGTTTTTACCACTTTTTGGCCCTGCAAGCTGTGATTTTTAAAGAAAAATAAATAAATGAATTTTATTAAGTAATAAATTTGGTAATTAAGTCTAAAATCCTATAAATAAGTCCTTATCGACTTTTCCGTATATCAACCACAAAAAAGTAACAGGCTCTCATAGATTTTGCTCTTATTAATGCTGTTAATGTTATAGGTTTTTAGACGTATAATTGAAATTTACCATTTTACTTTTTTCTCACTTCATACCAGAAAAATAAAAAAAACGAAAATTTTAGAATCTGCAAAGCTTGATTTGTGTGCCAAATATCAACTGGATTGGTTAAAAAATAAATGCAATATGGCGAAAAAACCAAAGTAAAAATTGAACTTTGACGGCTTGTAACTCGAAAACGAATGACATTTTGAAAACAAATTTATATGCTCTACCCTTAGTTTGTTAAGTAGAATCACTACCTTAAGTTTCGTGATCGATTTTTGAATTACCCTGTATAATAGTATATTATGGGACGAGCACGAAATCGTTTCTCATTTCCCACGAGTATGACTTTTGCAACAAGAGCCGCAGGCGAGTGGTGTAAGTCATACGAGAGGAAATGAGTATTTCATGCGTGTTACTTACCTTTTCTACGACTATTGATATATCACTGGAAAACATTTTAAAACAACTGTTTGTGGATTTATATCAAAACAAACAATAAATTTAATGTTACCAATTTGTGACAGGCTAATGGATAGTTGATTTTTACGTACCCATTTTTATACTACATAATATGTGACTTAAAAATAGTGACCTGGCTAAAGAGTCATATTTAGAAGACGAAGTTGTCGAAAACATAGGTACCGGGTGATGCATCGCCGAGCGTGACATAGGAAATCCCATGTAATTTTTAATGGGGTCAATTATTGGTTCCCCTAATTATTTTAGAGAAAAATTCTATTGAAGTTTATTGAAGAGCATGCAAATCTACGTCCATGGTAAAAACTTTAGATTTTTCGGTTTACCCGTTTGCTAGTTAGATGCTAATATATTTTTTAAAAATTGTTACATTATTATCACCTCATATTTATGAACAACAATAAAAATACCAGTTAGCGTGACATAACGTTGTCATTTTGAAATTTAGTGCTTTATTATTAACAATTTTTAAAAATATAGTAGCATCTAACTAGCAAACGGGTTGACCGGAAAAATCTAAAGTTTTTACCATGTACGTAGATTTGCATGCTCTTCAATAAACTTCAATAAAATTTTCTCTAAAATAATTAGGGGAGCCAATAAGTGACACCACATTAAAAATTACATGGTATTTCCTATGTCCCCGCCTCGGCAGTCTGCAGCACCCGGTATACAAATATTTATGCACTTTAAAGCACCTTATGCGGAGCTGGAGGGGTAATGAAGCGTGGATTAAGGCCGTGGGTAATGAGCTGATATTCATTTAAACATGCAAAAATATCATATCAGGTTAGGTAATCAAATGAATTAACCATTGTGCCTATTTCGTAAAATAAGCAATTTTAACTGAAATATTTGCTCATTACAAGAAATCGGCAACTCCTTCTGCTTATTTCACAAATTAAAGCAAAATTTTGCCGAATACGTGAGATCTAGCAATTACACAAATTCGGTGTAACATATACATTTTTAAACAGCCTGGGAAAAACAAAAATTTTTACACGCTGATGTTGAAGCTTTTTTTGATCATTTCTTATAATATTGAACCATTCTTAGGACACAATCATATTCAAATACACGACGTTATACAAAGACTACAAGTCCCTAAATCCCATACAGCAACCGATATCAGGTAAATATATTAAAGAGTAAAATGGAGGGGTAAATCTGTAAAGTAGAATACATTAGTACTTAACAAATGTAAAAAATATAAGTCTGTACCATAGAGGTAAATAGTCATAACTCCACTTTGTATCAAAATGGAGGTAATGATACATTCTTTCAAAGGCTATTTCCATCTTATCTTCTGCCATCTGACTTAGAATTAGTAGTATTTTATTCTATTTATATTTGACACTTCATTGATCAATTTCTTAACCCTCAGCTACTAACGTGACGTCTGGGAGTTCCGTAAAATGTTTCTCTGTCCATTGCTATGTCCCGCCTTGTGTTTTAACCAGGGTATACACAGTCATGCATAAACTGTCACATGTATCAAAGAAGCCAAAGCTTTGACCGTGTGTATTAAAAAAACTGCCACATCTGGCTTGGCATGCGACTCGATGTCCCAGTTTGATTTTTAGTGGTGCGCGTCGTGCAAACTTGTGCCGTGTGTAGGACACGTCAGTTAACGTTCAGTTTAGGAAACGTCGTTTACGGGGTTCTATTGTTGGTTTTGGGTTAACAAAATGGGTTTTTGGCGCCATGAAGATGTGTTGCGTAATTTTATAGATATGTACCAGGTTATGCACGTTTTTGGAAAGTTAAAAGTAATGAATATATTGACAAAAGAAATGAAAAAACTTTTTGCTGAATTACGCTTATGTTCAAGTTGATCACACCACCAGCTGCCAAACTGACGCTGATTCTGACAGGTAGATCTGAATCGTGTGTATCAAAGCTTCGTTTGACATTGCTTTCATGCAAGTGCGTTTCAGGTTTCATGATGAAAGCGTGATTTTCATCCCAGACTAGACCATTTTTTTTAAATTTTAGTATTAAAATTATGTTAGTTTTGCTACTTACATAGTGACTTGAGGCTCTGACATATTTTTTAGCAAAAAAACGGTGTGGCCACGTCAGGTGCACACGGTCTGTACAAAAAAATCTTGTTTTTGTTTAAACCATGTGCACCAGATTGTCTCACACACACCACAATATATAAAGCAATATATTGCAACAAGTATTACATATTATGATGTTCTATATATTAAACTAAACAATATAAAATGCACTCTAACAATGATAAACAAAACTAAAGGAAATCATTTTTTATGATGCCAACAGGCGGCTATATTGGACAGTACGGTGAAATGCGTAATTATTTCTTAACATTACATGTGTGGGTATCAAAAAAACAGTCCATGCACTAAAAACAGTTGAGGAGCAATATGTATGGACTTTTTTAGCATTTTTCATTCATTCAAAAAACGAATAAAAATGGTTGCACACGACTTTAACCCCGCGAAATACAAACGTCAACAAATATCCTAACCTACAAAAAATTAATGACGTTTTCGCCGGACTAAGACATATTTTTGTTTTATGTGGACCAATGCTCTCTAAATCCCCATATAACAACACAGAAATTGTGTCCCTGGCGCGGCCACATTCGCCTGAACGCGAATATATATTGTGGACAAATTGGTGCACGTGGTCCGGGAACCACTTTTGATCTGTTTATCTCATCATCTTTGGGAAATTCATGGCCATCATTTTGAATTTCCATTATATCTTACTAAGAGTTAAAATTATTGCATATGATCGATTTTCTCCATAAGCTTCAATACAAAGAATCCATTAATTTAAAATTGCCATATCTCTTTTAATAATAAAGTTATCAAGGCAATAAAAAAAAACTAATGGTAAAGAAGATAAAGCTATAACTATGGCGTAACCCCTTGTTAGTTACTGTTAACAATACATCCTACAGGGTGATAAAAAGTTTAAAAAAAAGAGATAATTTTTAATCGTTCTGTATGATGTGCTGTTAAAAGGAACTAATCATATTTGTAATTGTAACATATCAAAATCAGTAAGGGTATATTTATTTACAAACGAGATTACTGCTTTTTAACAGCACATTATACAGGGCACTTAAAAATTATTCATCTCTTTCCAAAGATTTGAATCACCCTGTAGGACGTATTGTTAACAGTAAAAAACAACGGTTACCCAAAGTTAAAGCTTCGCCTCTTCATAAAATTTTCTTTTGTATATATATAGTCTTGATATCTTAATTAATAAAAGGAGATATGACCATTTAAATTAAGATGATGCCGTAGCACATTAAATTTAGCTAAAACGCGATTCGTTGCACAGTTTTTAAATATTTGTTTAGAAAAAAAGTTGAATATAGAAAAGTTTCTTAAAATGATCCAAAGATTATCGGAAAGTTGGATATTTTTACGGTTTGTAAATTTGGGAAATTTCATGCTAATTATTAACATTATCAAAAATCAATTACGCTTTCCGATAATCTTTGGATCATTTTAAGAAACTTGTTTATATACAACTTTTTTCCAAAACAAATATTTAAAAAACGACAGCGAATCGCGTTTTAGCTAAATTTAACTTGTACAGCATCCCCTTAAGGCATTTTTGTATAGAAAGCTTTTGGAAAAGTCAGTATATGTGCTAATTTGTGTGGTAAGTGTATTACGGCTCAGATAAACTGCTTTTGTATATTTCATGGAAATTAAAAATTATTCTTCGATTTGCATGGACAAATTTCCAAAAGTATTAAAGATAGATGAAAAATACGGTATTTTTACAGTCTTGAAAGATCCTTTATTTGTAATACAATTGACAGAGCGTTTTATTTTAAAGCAGTTTATTTTATGTAATATTATTTTCTTTAAAGTAAAAGTAAAAAATGTCAATTCTTTTATGGTGACATCTGGACTTTTTATTTATTTTTTTTGTATGCTATGCACTTTCAGATAGAGTATAAACAAAAAACGAGTTTGTCATGTAATCTACATTAAAAAAAAATTGCAAGACAATTATGTAATGTACTTATTGATGTGATAAGTATTAAAAAGCATAGACCTAAGATTGAAAGAGAATCACATTTTTTTCTATTAGCTGCATTAAAACAATATATTAACGTTTACGGCGCAAAACTGTTTGTTATGTGTTGTTTGTTAAAAAAAATCTTTAATTTACAAAAGTTGATGCAGCATATTTATAATGCAAAGCGTTTTACAGAAATGTTGTATTTCTTTTAGAGTTTTTGAACTTGTAAGTATTATTTTTTACTTTTTGGGGTAAAATGCCAGCTTTAGAAAAGGTGTAATTTAAAGGGAGGCATAATTCAGCAGTAACATATTCTTTAGTAGACCGACTAAAATCAGAATGAAAATAATTCTGAGGAGATTCTTTCCATTCTATCGATTAAATTTAGTTGATTTCACCAAAGATTGGTCCTTTCACACTTTGTCGTTAGTCCGGCAAACTAATAATATAGCTCAAGAGAATTCGCCTCAAAGGATTAGTATTCTGTAGAATTACCAAAATTTGACCGATTAAAATTGAATTTTATGGTCTCACAGCATATTTTGTTCCATTTTAGTTGATCCACAAAAAGTCGATCAATTAAAATTGCTCGTTAGAATGGGCATTAACATAACAAAGCATAAAGGTTTTGTCTTTTTAAGTTAAAAACCTATAAAAATCTATCATAAATGTTGGTTATGTGCGATTTATTTAGCTCCCAAAATAATGCATATGCCTCGGACATTGTATGCGAAAATTTTTGTGAAGTTGTTGAGAGTTACTAAATCACAGCTGGCATTTTTACATACTTATATTGAATTACTGTTAATTTAATTTGTTTTGCTCCGTCTATAGATGATGTTTTTATGTGTTTGAACCGTTGAAAAATATTTTTATTTTTGGGTCTGAAGTGGTCATTGGTTATTCCCCATTTTAATGTCTTTTTGCAACAAAAAATATATTCCTGACTACGTGGTAAGTAATGAATATATTATCCGCCACTATAACAGTGTGTCCCAGGATAGGTGTTACAAGGGAGCAAATGGACCAATAATTTTTGAATTTTTAAACGAAATTTTGGAAAATTTTACTCCAATTGGTATTATACAGGGCGAGTTATAACTAAAAATATGAAAAATGACCAAGAGTATAGTACCTTTATTTTTGAAAATTGAACAAAATTGTATATGTAAGTGTTGTAGAGAATTAAATTTTACGTCAAAATTTGAAGTTGAAGCATGCGAGTAAAAAAAATGTAATTGTCAATTCTTACCTTTATGCATTACAACTTAAAAATCTGGCAAGAGGAAGCAAAATTTAAAAGAAAATTTAATAATTTTAAATATTTATTTTTAATTCGCTGCCTTAAGCCAAGTATTTTAAACACTGTTAATGCATAATGTAAAAAATTGACAAAAAGACTTTTTTCTTTAATTCTTTAATTTTTAAATTTTGGCATAAGAACGTAATTCTCTACATTCTACTACAATTTTTGTTCTATCTTTAAAGTTAGAGGTACTTTACTCTTGGTCACTTTCATATTTTTGGTATAACTCGCCTGTATATTACCAATTGGACTAAAATTTTATTTTTATCAGTTTTGGACCATGCGACGAGTTTTTCCTAAAACGACATTAAAAAATTCAAAATTTTTTGGTCCATTTGCCCTCTTGTAACACTTATTCTGGAACACACTGTACAGGGTGTCCCATTTTGGTTGTCCCTTATGGGAAACTTGGAAACCATAAGAGATATTAAAAATCCGATACCCCATCCTCGAGCTCTTTTTGAGAGAAAACATTTATGGTAAAAACAGATCATCGCTATCGCGAAGCGTTTCAGAGATACAGGGTGATTCTCGATTTTTCACTTTTTGAAAAGGTCCTGTAGCTTTGTTGTTATTACAGATACGAAAAAACTAATTGCACATTATACAGACACTTTTTTCCGTAGAATCCAGTGGCGTAGCCAAAAAAATTTTTGAGCTGTCATTTTTGACATATGACCCAAACATGTTTTTTTATTAGGGACACCCTATAAATGATTAGGTAATTAAATTGCTTGTTTTTTCTGATTAAAATAATATATCATAGTAGGTGGTTTAATAAATTTTTACGTCAAATATTGGAAAAATTATGATTTTAAAGACGCATTGCGGCTTCTATCTGTTTTTAAATTGTTTTATATTTTTGTTTTAAAGGAATCTGTCATCCCTTAGCTCAGGAGACATTTCCGCGGAGTAAAATTTGGTAATTATTAGTTTGGACCGTGCAATCAGTTTTCCTAAAGGACGTTAAAAATTCGAAAATTTTTGGTCCATTTGTCCTCTTGTAACACCTATCCTGGGACACACTGTAATATTAAAAACGTTTAATTTTAATTTAGAGACGAACTCAATAAATCAATCTACAAATAAGTTTATTATTTGATGGTAGTTAGTTTGGGCACACGCCAAAAATAAATTAAAAGTACCAAAAAACTAAAAAAAAAAATTAAACAAGTACAAAGAGAACTTAAAATCGGACGGTTTCGAAGCGGGCAAGTGTGCACATCGTTAAATAAAAATATAAAAATTTAAAAAATTACCTAATATTTAGGTTTGAAATTCTTAGCTTTTTTTAGGAGAGACTTCTAAAATCTTTGACATTGTAAAACGTCGATTTTTAGTTCTCTTTTCACTGAGTTTACCTTTTTTTGTAATTTTAATTCATTTTTTTATGTGTACCCAAATAATTACCATCAGTTTAATGAATCCGCCGAGCCAATACAGAACATATCTTCAATACATTAATATTATGACAAATTAAAAACCTTGTAAAAAGGACAAAATACTCAAAATATACTATGTGGAATATCCAATGGCTAATTATATTACATAAATTAGTACTATGTGAACAAAACTGCATGCAATACTGAAAATCTGGTTATATCTAAGATTACGCACACTTTTTATAGAGAATTTTGACTGTTATTTATATTTACTGTTTTTGAAGTAAAATAAAATTTTGAATAGTATGCATTTCTTTTTATAAAATTAGCGGATTTGATAGTAAGTATCCATCTTATTTAATGCAAAAATTAAATAATGCTCTAATAGTTGTACTTTAGCGCTAAAATTTAAATTAATCGTTTTTAGGCCATGACTACATCCATAACAAAGTACTCACACAGACTTTTTTCGAAAACGTTTCGTTCTCGAGATATTCATCATTAAAGTTGAAAATTTTAGTTTCACTATATTCCGCCTTCTTTTGCACAATTTTTTTTTATAAAACTAAATTGGCACACAATATTTTATGAACATCTTTAAAAACCTGTTTTTACTTGAAGTTCGAATTCAGCGGGTTGAAAAACATACCCGTAGATAGGTCGCGAACGTACAGATTTTTTTTGTGTGGAGTGTATTTTTTAGGCACATTGGCACTTTTAAGTTTCCTGAAATAACGGTAAGTAAAATTTGATTAAATTCTTTATTTAACTTTTAAACATTTACTATAAAATAAAGGTAATATATATTTTATACTTAACACGTAATATACAAAAATTAAATATATATACTCACTAGAAAAATATGTATTAATATATATGGAATTGGTGTTTAGAGAATACAGGCGTCAGTACATCAAATAATACTGTATTGTGAATACTCCCTCTTTAAGATTTGACAGTCTATGGTAGATTATAGGGGTTATTTGAAAACCTTAGACCATTGTAATGTGTCTTTTACTGGATCTTTTATAATTAATATTGATTTCACCATAATTTTCAATGGATTATTGGCTGAAAAGTAAAGTTATGTGTTTTAATTATTAAATCAATTAAAAACGATTTGTTTGGCAAGGGTGTGTGTATTGTAGTGGAGAAATAAAAGTGGAAAACAATTTTGATGCCAAACGCGTTTAATTAGGTTATGTCACAAATGTCTAAAATTCAAAAGGCTTTTATGCTTTTATTTATAAACAAATTAATTAAATTTCTACATATTTGATTTCTTGTTCTCTATACTTGTTCGTACGAGTGGTTCAAAGCCTTCTTCGACAAAAATTATCGTTTTAATAAAATGTACCTAACTTCACGAAATAGTGTAGTTGAGTTAAAACTAGTTATAACGAGGACTGAATGCCAAACACCTAGTTCTGAATTACACCGATGATGCCAAACGGTTTTTTTGACAGAAGTTAAAACTAAATATAACTTTTTGTTATGCCAAACAAAGCTATTGTCAATACATTATTAATATTGATGTCCCATATATTTTAGAAATATTTATTAAATTAAATAGCCCAACAACTATAAAAGATCCATGCTTAAAAGAACGTTAGAATTCGCAGTTGTAGCACTTTAATATTAGTGCCTGAAAGAATATGTATTTGGCTATTTAATATACAGGATAAGCAGAAATTTTATCGACAAACTTTAGAAAGTGATTCTCCATTGAAAAATAAGAAAAAACCTTATAATAATATACGTCCTAAACTTTATACTTTTAAAACTACAAGCTGCCAAAGTTTAAAAAAATATATTTTTTATTATATCTTTTACACAAATTTATTTTGTTTTTAACAAATTTGGAAAACGTTTTTATACAGGGTGTCCCAGCTCTATTTATACACAAAATAACTTCGCCCCTGTACAAGATCCCAAAATAAACTTAAAATAATAAATGTTAATTTGGATACACTCTTCTTATTAACAGTACTAGGTAATATACAAGGTATTTCAAAAACATAATTTTCAGTGTAAAGTGGTTTTTTATTATGGAACACCCTGTATATATTAATAAATTTAGACTCTATTGAATTTTACATGAATAATGTATAACCCACTATACGTCAATTATTGCTGGGTTTTGAGATATCAGCAGTAAGATATATTCATTAACGATTAAAAGTGAAGAAAAAAATATTATTTTGGTTTTAATTATGTTTAAACAATTCTGTCACTGTCAGAGTGACAAATAATAAAATGTATTTAATTACATTCCATTGTAAAAACATCCAATTGGTATGTCAGCAATTTTAGACATATATTTAAATAATTGCACTAAAAAACAGCAATACGTCAATTATGACTGGTTTTAGGTTAAGTAAGTAAATATGTATTTAAAATTAATTAAATAGCTAACTTACCTATCAGTAGTTTTTACAATGATGGGTAATTAATTACATATTATTATATTATTGGTCACTCTGACAGTGACAGAATTATTTAAAAATAATTAGAACCAATTTTTTTAACTTGTTAATGAGTATATCAGCATACTGCTAATATCTCAAAAACTAGCAATAATTGACGTACAGTGTGTTTTACATTTTTGATGTAGAATTTAATACAGAGTCAAAATTTGTTAAAATATACATGGTGTTCCTTTAAGAAAAACCTACTTGACAATAACAAATATGTTTTTGAGACACCTTGTAAATCAACTAGTGCTGTCAATAAAAAAGTGCATCCAAATACACATATTTTATTTAAAGTTGATTTTTGAATCTTGGACAGGGTCGAAGTTATTTCTCGTATAAACAGAGTTGGGACATCCTGTATATATTTAAAAATATAAACAATAACAAATAATAATAATACTAATCTTTTTTAATTAAAACTACTTTATAACTAGGTATTAGCGATATGAGAAATGGTTTGTATATATTTACTCGAAAACCAGACATCAAATAAAATAAGTCAAAGACCGAATATCTTTCAAACTAAGCGGGATTTCAAATAATTCTTTTTGTACCAAGGGCATAAAATACCACTTTTACGGCCGCGGCTAAAAGTTGTTGCCCGAGCTTTGCAAGGGCAACAATCAGCTGTTGGCGTAAAAGTGCTTTACGCCAGAGGTGCAAACAATATTTTTGTACGACTGAAATTATTATACAAGCATTCTCTGTAGTTAGGAGAAAATTTTGCAGCTATTAATGTTTGAAATTGTAATCAGTATACTTTTACCACATGTTTAATTAAATAAATGGTTGTTTTACCAAAAAATGGGGCATTATTTAATTTTATTGTTATATAAATTTATAAATGCGTGCGTTTTTGATACGCATACAATTTACACCCTCAAATGGGGGCGTAAACGTGCATTTTACGCCCGGTCGTACAAAAAACTATTTTTGTTAGGGAAATGAAGTCCTGTACCATTTTTTCATAAAAAATATTTAGGGTCAATGACACCGGTGGAAATTAATGTATGTGTCCTATGTCAAAAATTCCCTTTTACGCATAAAAAAGTGGTGTAGTTTTGTAGTTAAAAAGTAAGATGTTTAAAACATATCGTTGGTTTAAAGGTAAAACTCACTAAAGTGACATTTTATGGTTCAGGAAATAACAACGATTTTATACATTTGTGATGAAAAAATAAAATAAAAGCCATTCTTTTATGTGTAACTAGCTATGATTCCCGGCTTCGCTCGGGAGTTGATATGAGATTACGTGGTGGTTAAAATAAAAAAATAAACTATGACGTAAAAACTAAAAAAATTATTGAAAACAATTGCAATTGCTCGCAGCGCCTTTCGAAACGCAACCCAAATAACCGTTGTTCTGAATGAAGTTCAAATACTCGACAACAGATGGCGCCACTACACTTAATTCCCAAGTTGAAGGGTTGGAAGAGTCCTTATATCTTTAAAAATACGCCCTTTAGGGAAAAACGGGAACTTTCTTGTTCGAGGGGGATAAAGGTCATCACACTATATAAATCCCTTTATCGTATCGGGACTTATCAAATTAGTTTTATTATATACTAGCTATGATTCCCGGCTTCGCTCGGGAGTTGATATGAGATTACGTGGTGGTTAAAATAAAAAAATAAACTATGACGTAAAAACTAAAAAAATTATTGAAAACAATTGCAATTGCTCGCAGCGCCTTTCGAAACGCAACCCAAATAACCGTTGTTCTGAATGAAGTTCAAATACTCGACAACAGATGGCGCCACTACACTTAATTCCCAAGTTGAAGGGTTGGAAGAGTCCTTATATCTTTAAAAATACGCCCTTTAGGGAAAAACGGGAACTTTTCTTGTTCGAGGGGGATAAAGGTCATCACACTATATAAATCCCTTTATCGTATCGGGACTTATCAAATTAGTTTTATTATATACTAGCTATGATTCCCGGCTTCGCTCGGGAGTTGATATGAGACCCAAATAACCGTTGTTCTGAATGAAGTTCAAATACTCGACAACAGATGGCGCCACTACACTTAATTTCCAAGTTGAAGGGGTTGGAAGAGTCCTTATATCTTTAAAAAATACGACCTTTAGGGTAAAACGGGAACTTTCTTTGTTCGAGGGGGATAAAGGGCTATCCCACTATACAAGTCCCTTTATCCTATGGGGACTCCTTTTCAAGTTTTATCGGCGCACATTTTATCAGCTTAGTTTTATTATATATAATGATAATGATAATGATATTTCAGTGAAGATTTTAAGGAAGTCATACATGTAACTAATAAATTATTTCTACAAAAACTTTTACTATAAATAACTTTAAAATTTTGGAACAATTTTTTCGAACAAAATGTACTTAGTGACTTTTGACCTTTAAACCGACGATATAGTAAATAATGAAGTTGTTTTCTTACTTATTATTGGAGAAATTATTCCTTGTTTGTCGGTAGAGTTACTGGACACCCTGTAAACTGTCAAATCTTATCCCTTATATATTTTTACTAACAGGTATACAGCCTGTTTTAAATTACATAGTATAATATAGACTTTCTTCAGATATGCAGATATGCAAAATATATACGAAAAGCCTCGTGTAACAATATTCCCACTCGTGTGAAATTAGTCATTTTCCACACTTGTAATGTAATATACTATATCCAACACTTACTAGTGAATTATAGACTAACAAAATACATTACAACCAAACAAGCTTGCTTTCCAAAAATACAAAATTTTGATGCTGGTGTTGACAATGACAAGTAACAAATAATGGATGACGTTTTCAAATTATTTTCGATATTAAAAACGATTTATACGAAAGTGTTGGATAAAATTTTGTATTAGACACGTGAGTTATTACATATAAGTCACTTAAGAAAATTACCTCTCTCGCCCTTCGGGCTCGAGAGTTAAACTTTTCTTGCGTGACTTATATGTAATATAACTCACTTATCTAATAAATAACTATAATATACCTAACTTCGTAATAGAAATAAAAGGTTGGATTAAATTTTAATAGAGACTTCAATTAAGTACCTACAGGATCTACTTTAAGCAAGCTTTATGCGTTTTTCCAGTAAATCTATACAGGGATTCCTAAAAACAGTATTCCCAATAACAGTATTAAATGAAATGTATCATATCGGTCTGGAAAATACCATTTAATACAATTATTTTATTTATTTTCAACCTAATATTATCACTCTGTGTTGCTTATCAAGCTTCAACATATTCAGCTTAAAAACAACCAAAACTTTATTGCTTATGTTTCTGTTATATTTAATTCTATTCTAGTCTAATTTTTCTATTGTCGTTTTATAAACTTTTATCAAAAAATCGACAGCATATCAATTTTGATCTTTTATTTTGATTTTTCTCAAAACCAATGACAGTAATTATAGTCTTCACTATACAATATAATATACCGGGTGTTGCTCCGTCGAGCGGGACATAGGGAATCCCATGTAAATTTTGAAGTGGTCCAATATTGGCTCCCTAATTATTTTAGAAGAAAATATAATTCGGATTTTTAAAGAGCACGAAAAGTTGTACCCAGTGTACAAATTTCAGCTCTTTTCAGTCCGCCAGCTAAGAGATAAATGCTAAAATAAGTTACGAATCTTCTTACCCGCCTTGTATTATTAGAAGTTTATAATAAAATACTAGAAAAATTATTTAACCTCTTACTCTCAAGTTGTCAGATCAATGTCACATCATTCTTAAATAATGAACTACTTTAATCAAAAAAATCACTATTATAAAATGGTTTTACCAGGGAAATAGTTATCGAAGCGTAGCGGACATGTTTGCACCCTATTTTCCCAATAGGCCAATACCAAGTAAATTGACAATAGAACGTACGATAAAAAATTTGTAACTACAGGCACAGTAATCAATAATTGCAAATATGAAAAAATCGACGTGATCTTTCGCCAAACGATTTTTTTCTATGGGGACATTTAAAAACTAAGCTACCAATAAAAATATGAAAATTTAGTCCAGCTATGGAATGCTATTTCCGCTGAATGTGCCAGAATATGGATGTACCAACTAGCCAACGTAAGAAATGAGTTTTATAATCGTTTGGGTTATTGTCTGGCAGTTAATGTGAGGAATATTTGAGCATTTGATTAAATCCTGATATTTTCATCATAAATTGATTTCTAAATGTAAAAAAATTTGTTTTATTGTCTTGCGTAACTGTGAGTGCATGTGTTGGAATTAGCTGTAAACTAAAATAAAATGCGAGGATTCTTTTTAAAATTCCCGTATAAAATTGTTCAGTTTTGGCAATGACATTATAAATTAATGATCTAAATTGTCACTGATAAATCGATATGGTGTTTTTATTGTTGATTTCTAGAGTACAGGGTGCATAATGAGATACTACGTTGCAGAAGTATTAAGCAGTTTACTCTTTACTGGTTGGTTGAAAAATGCTCAATTTGGGTGGAACTTACTGTGCTCTTCAATAAATCCTAATCGCATTTTTTCTAAAATAATTAGGGAGCCAATATTTGACTACTTCAAAATTTACATGGGATTCCCTATGTCCCGCTCGACGGAGCAACACCCGGTACATTCTTGGTTCTCGATTTTAAGTTTGACGGCATACATTTTTTAAAAAGTTCAAAAACTTTTTAGTATTGTCTAACCAGTTTAATATGTTTATTAATTTTTTTGATAAAAGTTTATAAACTCTCTACGCTAACAATTTTTAGGTATTTTCCAGACCAGTTTTGCACGATATGGAACATCGAATTACACTAAAATTTGGGACCACCTTTCGACTGACTCTCCGTCCAGGCTTTGGCTATGGTTCTCTTCATTTCGTCGTCCCCTGTCTCATACCTGTAGAGAAACGGACAAATGTAGAAATTTAAATTTTAAAAAACTCGGCCATTACTGAAGTTAATAAGAATTGGTGTTTATAGGTTTATGTATTTACAAGTCCATATTGTATGGTGGAAATATTTCGAAACGTGGGCAATGCAGTAGATATACAAGGCACATACAGTGGCAAACAAAAGTATGGAAACATTTTATTTTTACTATTTCTAACGAGTAACTAATTTATGGTCAACACTGTATTCTGTGTATGTTTGTTAAACCTCAAGAATTTTACTGATAAAATATAAACAATTTTTATCTCGTTTTTGCCGATTTTTTGATGTTTTGGTATTTTGTTGTTTACAAAAGTATGGAAACATTTTATATATTTTGATTAAAAATTATTGTAATTATTGCTCTGCCTTATAACTTAGTGTGATAGTAGTATTTCTTAATAAAATGCCAAAGTGCAAGTATCATGACTATAACTTTAAACAGAAAATAGTTGCACTGTATCAAAAGGTGTGAAGCAAATTGATATTTCGAAGCGGCTTGACATTAGAAGGGGTACTGTGAGTAAGATTATTAAGCGTTATTTAAAAAGGGGAACTGTAGACCCCGCATTTAAAAGTGGAAGGCCACGAAAAACTTCCTTAAGAATAGACCAAGTAATTGTAAGAAAAGCCAGAAGTGACCAAAAAAAACTGCCGTCGATATTAATAAGGAACTAAAGGAGGAATACCCAGATGTAAACGTTTCTGACATGACTGTTAGACGACGTCTAATAATGGAGAATCTTCATGGTAGACGCGCTGTTAAAAAGCCCTTGTTAACAAGGCGCCACAGAGTGGCAAGATTAAAGTTTGCTAGAGATCACAAAGACTGGACACAAAATCAATGGGCTTCAGTACTTTTCAGTGACGAAAGCAAGTTTAATTTATTTGGGAATGATTCTACAGGATATGTAAGGAGGCCTCCTGGTCAAAGATTCGACCCAAAGTATTTGATTCCAACTGTCAAACATGGTGAAGGGAATCTAATGGTGTGGGGGTGTTTTAGGCGATCTGGTACTGGTCCGTTAGTCAGGATTGATGGGCGTATGGATGCACAAAAGTATGTTGAGATATTGGAGAGTAACTTGCTGCCATACGAAGAGGATCTGCCTTTGTCATAGATTTTTCAACAAGATAATGATCCTAAGCATACATCCCGACTAGTTAAGAATTGGCTTTCAAAGGAAAAAATTCAGGTTTTGGATTGGCCTTCTCAGTCGCCCGACTTGAATCCAATCGAGAATCATTGGAGGCACTTAGAAATCCAAATTAGAAAAAGGAATATTAGAAACCGAGAAGATTTATGGGTAGTTCTGCAGGAAGAGTGGAATAAAATTTCAGTCAGCTATTGTGCAAAGCTAATAGACTCAATGGGGAGAAGATGCCAAGCAGTCATTAAAGCCAAGGGGTGGCCAACTAAATATTAAAAAAAGCATTGAATTATTGATTGAAATATTTTTTGTTTATAGTTTAGAAATGTTTCCATACTTTTGTTAACCGTTTTTTGAATAAAAATTTATTTTTCAAATGTTTTTAAGTGTATACTTATGTTTTTAATATATGATCTTTTAGGTCTCATCCCTTAACTTAAAAATGGTATTTTATTTAAAAAATGATATTAATATATACAATATTAAATCTTTATTAAATGTTTCCATACTTTTGTTCGCCACTGTATGTACATTTAAGAGTGGACTATGTTACAAATATAAACAACCGAAATGAGCAGTGACTATACAGGGTGTCCCACCGGGAATTGCTGCGATCGATTTCTCGAAAAGTATGCTTTGGAAAATTTTGAAATTTTGGTAATATTATAAAGTAGACATACAACTAAAATAATTTTGACAGCTCTACCACTTTCTATTATACCGGAAGTTAATGTCAACTTCCTTATTTAAAATGGGGCACCCTATATATTAATTATTTTTAGATTCTGCGTGAAATTCTAAACATAATTTATGTATAATATTTTATACCGAAGTCCAACCGTTTTTGACTTATTTTAAATTTTATGTTAAAAATGGCGTTTGCAAGCCATTACATAACCATCAATTTCTTTTAAACAAAAGCCTCTAATATGAGTTGGGGTTGGGTCTCTTGTAATGAAAGAACTTCTTTAGTAGACTGTATCGATATTTTTACAATTATTAAATACAGAGTGGTCAAAAATAATTGTTGAAAATCATAACGGCAAAAACCTTAAAAGTCATTTTCTTTAATAGAAACCCCTATATCTTATTACCTTATCCTAATAGGCATTAAAAATAAGGGTAAGTTTGTATAAGAAAATCTATTTCAAAATTTATAGTTTTCGAAATATTAACGATTTAATATTTATCTATTCTAGCAATGCATTTAAGTACGGGTAAGTACGGGGTAGTTGGCTGTGACGCCGCATTTTGTTGTCAAGGCCAACTAGAAGCAAAACTAAGCCGTATTTAAAAGCATTGTTACAATAGATAAATATAATATTGTTAATATTTCAAAAACTACGTTTTTTTCTAAATATAATTTTACAAACGTATCCTTATTTTTGATGCTTAATATGATAAGGTAAAAAAGATAGGGTTTTCCATTTAAAAAATTGACTTTTAATGTTTTTGTCGTAATAATTTTTAACGATTTTTTTTACCACTCTGTATTTATTAAGTGTAAAAATATGAATATAGTCTGCTAAAGTAGTTCTTTCTCTACGAGAAATTTAACCCCAACTCATATTAAAGGCTTTTGTTTAGAAGAAATTGACGGTTATATAATGGGTTGCAAATGTAATTTTTGACATAAAATTTAAAATAAGTCAAAAGCGGTTCGACTTGAGTATAGAACATTATACATATATTATGTTTAGAATTTTAAGCAGAATCTAAAAACAAATATTATATAGGGTGTTCCATTTAAAATAAGGCCCAAATGGTTTTTCGCAAAATGGCGGCACTTCCGTTCGCCATATTTGTAAGTATTTTGTGTTTTTAGGTTCATTACATCATACGCCATCTATTTGTAAAAAAATAACTCCTGGCGAATTATGCATTATGGACAAAAGTAACTCGCTCCCCATTGCTTGTACCAAAGGAGAAATAATAAATATTGAACTATTTTTTGGTTTAGAAATAATTTTCACCCAGCAATAAAGAGCAACCATTGTGTTTTCATATATTCCCAATAAACATAAAGTTTCGACCAGTAAAACTCTTGCAAAAATATTATACAAAAAACTAATAAGTTGAGAGTTACTTTCCGATTCCACAACGTGAGCTGTCAACAATACAATTATTTAAAATATTTTATGATAAAAATGTTAAACTAGTAAATATGCACTCTTTCAAAACCTAAATGAGTATAAAAAACTGCTTGGTCAAGCATTAGCACCACTCTTGATTGCAGAATATAGAAAAATACGTAACATACATCAATTTTAGGCGTTTAACGAATTATAACCGCGGAATAATTGGTGACAACTTTGACGTATAATACATTGTTCAAACGTCAACAAACCCGATTGGTAAATACCGTTTTAAATTGGTTCTTCGCCTAAAATTAATGATACACTGTGTACAGTGACATCATAAGGACCTAGCGTTACCATATGGTAACGGCTAATTTTACAAAAACTAATATACTTTTTTACTTTTAATGAAAAACTATCAACCATCCCAACATTAATGATTAATGTAAGTGGAAAAATTGTTTAAAGAAAAAAATTCCGGCGCTTATGGGTTAATATGGTTATTTCTAAATAAGTAGTAAGTAAATCATTTACTTTTTTCACATTACAAATTCACACCCCGTAGAGGATCAGCTCCTTATTTTAAAACACACTGTATAATATTAAATGCATTAAAAAAAGTACTTTTGTCAGATTTTGGTCACCTACTATTGTTTATAAATAAGTAAATTATTTAATTTCCCAAACATTGTTACTTTAATTCTGGGTGAAGAAAGGAACTTATGTACAAAACTATATTCAGTAATGGCCCATTTTCACAACATTAATATATTTAAAAAGATAATCGTATAATGAATGTGCAGAATATGAATGGGAAATAGTACTGTGGGTGATAAAGGAATATTTCTAAAACTCCATTCAAATATACGAAAAATAGTAATTACAAGTTTTTTTGTTTCATAATGCTTTATTGATTACGCGGTAAAAACTATATTTATACTCTTCACCAGAGCTGTTGACTGTTTCGTCATACCTTGTTGTTCTCTTTTCATACCGTCTAAACTAAGAATGACAAAAAAAATCGTCACTAACGTAAGTCGCGTTACAACGTTAGAAATCAGTCAATGTCAATAATTGTCAATGACAGATTTCGATATTTTAGACATATCTAATATTTTTAAAGCATTTTAAAAATTCCAAAAATTCGTAATACAAGAGCAATTAATGTCAGTCAGTTTTTTCTTAAAAACTTTCGTCTACGAGCCCCCTAAGAAACATAATTACAGTAGCAAAGCTTTTACCATTCCACTTGTGGAAAGTATGAATCCACAATACTAAACTATTTTGTCACTTAAAATGTTTAGAAAATTCATTTGGTTTATTACAATTATTTTTTTGGGTTCGGTACTTAAACTAGTTAAATGTAACTGCGTCAGCAAGGAAAAATGAAAGGACAGACACAAGGATGTTTAAGGATATTACGTATTTGTATGTACAAATTATATAAAACACAAAAATTAAAAGGCAAGCTACAGCTGTTCATATAACACCTCATTCCTAGGAACTTTGACATTTTATTCTTATTTTAAATTTGGAAATATCGTCTTTTCTAAAAAATAGTCTAGTTAATAAAAACTTAAAATTCTACGCCGAGCGTTTTACTCCTCTCATGGCGTTCTTTCGTTTGCAATCTGTCCAAACTGTTGATGTGCTTTAAATATAAAAAAATAACTAAATTGTGCATTTAATTAAACTTAAAGTAACTATTAGACTCAGTATCTTTCATCGAATTTAAAAGGTTAAATTTAATAAACAAGTTTGTTTGAATTAATTATTTTTTAAAGCCAAAGGCGTGTTTCTTACTGCTACCAAGTGGAACCTTTGGAATATACAGTATGTCCGGAAAGGTGAGGTCATAAATTATAGGGGTAATAAAGTGAGCCAAAATAATGTTAGTACTTCAAACTTTCTTTTAATATAACTTTTGAACTGTTGCCACAGTACCAATGGTATTTGAGCAACTAAATATCCTTATACTAATGCTTCTTTTCGTAGCTCAACGGTTGTTTAGTAAGTCAACATTATACAGATCGAGGCAATTTTTTTTTCATTTTATGTATTCATTTTTAAAACAGGTGACAATTTTGACATTTGGCTTTGACCATTGTATTCCTTTATCTTTTTTTTTTACAAAAAGGTATACCTTATTTGTATCGATATCTTAGACCGTTTTCGTAAAAC